>PVJC01032320.1:0-19846 GCA_004026665.1 Murina feae
GTGTTATATAAGCTCCTCTCAGACCCAGAATGCTGTTCCGGCAGAGCTTAACCACGTCAGCCGGGCTGCGCTGATTCTACAGATAGAGCAGGATGGGGCCTGGGGTCCCCTCCCCCTGAGTCAGCCCTCTGGTCTCAATTACACAAACCCCACCCCCCGGAAACAGATCCTAATTAATAGTAACCGGAGGAGGACCACAATCCCTGTACCCATGTGCCTGCCTTATTTCAGTAATTTCAAGAGAGATGTGGGAAAAGGATGAATCCTGAGCAACTATTTGTCTAATAAACAGCCCTCCCCCCGCCCACCGCCCCTTCACTTCCTGCTCAGAAAGCTCCGTACCGCTAATCCGCCTCGGCTCCACGCAGATCATGTGATCATTTTTATCAGCCTCATGAGTCGTCTTCCCAGATTCCCCTGTAATTCGTCCAGCCCCTGCTCCATTTCCATCTGATCCCAGGTAAACCCGTCACTACCCGCCCCTGTGGCTCCCCAGCAGCAAGATGAAAACGGCCTCAGAGACTCTGGGAGGACTGAGCCAGCCGTGCAATTGGAACCAATAAATATCAAAGGCGCATCTAAGCGGAGAACAATGCATCTGATACCACATCTGTCAGCAGGCTTCCAGGCTGCTCCTCCCTGGGCTCCGCCCGATTGGGCCGGTGGGAGGAGGGTGCCCGCCCAGGGGAGCTCGCCAGGCAGGGGGTCAGTGCCTACTTCCTGCCCCCCCACCCCCATCCACAGGGCCCTGCTCTCAGGCCTTGCTGGGCAAGCAAGCTCGGCAATTAGCAATTCCTTTTTATTGGTTGATGTGGGCCTCCAGCCAAGAGAAGCTGGGATTGAATCAATATTCCTTTTATTATGTCATCGTAAGCAAATGAATTATGAAAACAAAAGCTCAATATGAAGCTGCCAATGCTAATTACTGAGTAGGATGCGGAGGCACAATACACAAAGGGCGCTCTGTCCAGGCGGAGCCCGGAGCTGCCAGCGAGCTGGGTCGGGGCTGCAAGGCCCACCTCCTCTCTCCCCACAACCCCCAGGCACCCAGAGGGACGCCCAAGGGCTCTCCCTGGTCCCCTGTGCCCAGCAATCCCAGATGCCCCCTTTCAACCAGCTGAGCTGGAGCGTATGCTGAGCGCCCTGGGCTCAGGCACTGCACCTCCCCCAGCCTCACTGGCTGTCCAGTCTCTGGGGTCTGGTGGCGAAGAGGGTGTGTCTTTAGCATCAGAGTCACCTGCTTCAGAGCTCGGCTCAGGGCTGCTCACCTAAACTCTGGCTTCTCGGACCCTCAGTCTCCCCATCTTGACCAGGAAGGCGATAACGTGCATGGAACAGAGTTGGAGGATTGACGGGGAAGCAGGGGCCACGAGGTGGGTGTGAGGGAGGATCTCAACAAACATTAGCAGCTCTCCTCCCCCTCTCCCCCCTCTTCCTTCCTCATCTTATCGTCATCGTCATCATCATTATTGTCATCCAATGAGCATCCCTAGCCCAGAGCAGGGCATCACTGATGCCACAACAAATGGGTGGGAGGCGAGAAGAAAGGAAGTGGGTCTTGGCGACGTAAAGGTGATAAAACATGATTCATATCAAGGTCTTCGGCCCCAGAGCCAACGGCCAACATAGGAAGTCACCTCCAGCAGGACATCGAGGAGGGCCTGCCCGCCTCCACCGCCTCCCTACCTCCCGGCTCCTTCCTGCAGAATCCCAGTTCCTCGTCTCCTGCGGGCTGGGAATGGGCAGTGCAGCCTGCCCTGTGCGGAGGTACGGCTCCCCCAGTCTCCGCACAAAGCTTTCATGCCCTGTGGCCACCGCCTGGCAATGCAATAATTTTATCTTTGAATCTGGGTTCTGTGGTGAAGTCTGATAGGACAGCGGAGCAGGTGCTGGAGATGTGGAGTCCCGCCTCCCATTGCCTCTGGGATGGATTCTCTGCTGCCCCAGGGCCGGCTGCCGCCCTCCGCACCTGCAGGGCCTGGCACAGACGCAGGAGGGGTGTGGGGCACACGCCCATGGGATGAGGTGCGGGCTCCCGGCATCTCTCGGGTCTGCACTCACCTGCCAGTATCCCTGTGCCCGAGAGAACACGGCATTAACCAGCAGAGAAAAAACACTGCGCTGACTTGAGAGCGAGCACGGACAGAGGGAGGAGCTCTTCCCCGTTCTCAGAGCAAGAGCCGGGCGTTTGTACATCACACTGTGTCCCGCCAGTGTGGCCTGGCATGGCTGGCACGGCTGTTGCCGGCCTTGTATGGGACTGGGTCCCACTGTGGCCGTGGCTGTCCTGGTCTGTCACATGCTTTTGCCCAGTGGAAACCTTAAATACCTGACCCAGCGATTCTCCTGCGAGATACAGACGGGCCCTAGGTGTTACACCATAGTTGGAAACTGCGATCACTTAGCAGTAACGGGAGGCAGTTATGCAAATAGATACATTGAAAACACATACAGATTGTTATTACATTCTAGTTATTACGGTTGCCTGCCAGACTTCCATTGAAAGGGGAGGTAGCGACTGCTCAGAGAGGCGTTAAGGACAGGCGGGCACCGCACTGAACTCATTTTCTTGATAGAGTCAGAGGGACCCGAAGAAAAGGGGGAGGGGCACGCTTTCCCTTGGGTGAGTGAAGCTCTTTGATGTCATATGCATGCGCCATGGCAACCACACAGTCACCTCCTCCTCGTCAGGGTGAGCCCAGGCCTCCATGACCCCTGGCTGGACCCTTACCTCACACCATATGCCAAGTGTAATTCATAATGGATGCAAAACCTAAACTGAAGAGCTAAACCTCTTAGAAGAAAACACAGGGGAAATCATGACATTAGACTTGCCAGTTAGGGGGCCCCCAAGTCACAGCCCCCAATGCAAGACGAGGAGCAGAAAGCTCTTTTTTGAGGGGACATGGTGCCGTGTCCATCGTCCTCACGGAGCAGCCGGCTCTGCGCTGTGTGTTACCTTCTCCCAACAGGTGTGTGGTGCCCGCCAGCGTTGTGAGGGCTCAGACTAAGAGCAAATTAAAAACCTAAACAGCAGCAAACGCAGTTGTCTCTCGTGATTGAGCCTCTTTATTTGATGCCAAAACAGAGCCATTTCCCTGAGATCCGGTGGAGCTGTGGCGGTGGCCAAGGTCTTGTGTGAAGCGCTGGGGCCAGATGGACCTGCAGCCTCTCGGTCCTCCCCTGGCCCCCGCCTCCCTGGCCATGAACTCTCTGTCCAACCCAGTAATTAGCACTGGCGAGCCTCCGATTGGCGCTTTTGTTTTCATAATTCATTTACTTCTGATGATATCATAAAGGGGACGCAGCGCCCCTCCCTGCACGCCCTGGCGCCACGCCCACACCCACTAATACAAAGACACTAATTGCTCCTCGCGCTTGTGCAGGCGCTTTGAACACGTCTCTGGCTAATGGATGGAATTAACCTTGTTTATTGTACAAATCAGCAGCCTAATTGGCCATGAATCCCGACTCTGTGGCTCCACGTACCACGCTGGGAGGAAATGCCTTCCCACTCCACCCGGGCCACCCGGGGAGCGCCCGGTGGGCCCAGCCTCAGGCATGCCCCTCGGGGCGCTCCTCCCCCTGTGGTGCGAGGAGACGATGTGAGACCTTCCCATGGGGAGGCCCCAGGTGCACAGGCGCGCCCAGAGCCCACCAACAGGCTCTGGACCAAACGTAGGTGCTCGAATCTCCCCACTCTTTGCATGCACGTTGCACGCATTGAGACAGTGAGGAGCAGGGGGAAGAGGTGGCACGCCTGGTGCAGGTGCAGTGGGTGGAAGCACACGGCCCTATGCGGTGAGCCCTGTTCCTGGGCCCACCTCTCCCCCTGTGTCAGCTCCTGATGGCCTGTCTCCCCCCCCCCCCACCCCCGCCCCGCCGACAGACCTCAGGGTGCAGGTAGCAGGCTTTCCCGTGTGGTGTAAGCCATGCCGGCCACCCTTTCCTGCCCGCTGTGGGCGCCCCTGCTCCCTCGTCCCCACCTGCCACGTGGACACCTTCTGTGACCGGGATGGTAAGGGTCGTGCCTCTTATTCATGACCGTCTGGGGCTCCTCCATCTGGAATAATTCGGTTTTGGTTCCTGCTCAGGGTGACTTTGAGCAAATCACCTACTTTGTTCATTCATTCACTGAACAAAGTCTCACGTCATGACTGTTCCCGGTCTCCAGAGCTTACATTCTAGGGCTGGAGGGCAGGCAGCCATCTAACGAATATGTAGCGTGTCACATGGCGATGAGGCTGAAGCAAAGCAGGGCCAGAGAAATGGGAGGCCGGGGGAGGTCACGGCAGGGCGTGTGTTGCTGTTTTACCCAGGCCCTGGGGCAGCCGCATGGAGATGCTACATGAATGGGGCATCGAGGGAGGGGCTGTCCTGGGCAGGAGTGTCTCAGGCAGAGGTAAAGGCGCGTGCAAAGGCCCGGAGCGAGTAGACAGAAGCTCAGTGGGGTTTGAGCATCAGCAAGGAAGCTGGCCTGGGAGGAGCTGAGGGAGGGAAGTTGGACCCCAGGGGGCCTGTTGACAGGAAGGTCACAGGAGGGTTGCATCCTAGACCTGTGACTGTGTTGTTCTACAGAATTAGAAATGGAGGAGGAAGAGGGCGTCATGGGCCAAATGGTTTGGAAAGTTCCCGAAAGACGTTAGCAACTAGATGGTCTTTCTGCTGTGCTCATGTTTGGGCCACGTGTGTGCAGCCCTCTGAGCCCTGGTGAGCACACCTCCGTGGGCAGTACTTCTCTCAGCCTGGGGGCACTCAGCAACCTGGGCCTGGGATAGTGAACCACGGCCCAGGAACCACTACCCTGCCCCCCCTTCTGCCTGGTGGAGACACAGTTGACATGCCCGGTCATTCCTGCTGTCCTGTGGCCACCGTGTGACCCTGGTGGGTGAACGGTGCCTGGGAGGCACTCAGCAGCCATTCACTATATCCATGACTAAATGCTCTCAGAGCTCGTGGTGGGTGAGCTTGGGTGTGGAGGCGACAGGGAAGCACTGCCTTGCAGGCTCCGACACCACCTTTATGGAGACCTTCTCCGTCCCCCACGGTGCACGCCCACCACGCCTGCAAGGCGTTCACTGAGCCCTGCCTTTATGTCGTTGGCAGGGCTCTATTTAGTAATTAACTCACCCAGTCCCTTGGCAGGGCCAGACCATAGGGTTTCACGGGTCTTACACGGCCCACCGGCCGGCTGTTCCCCACCCCCGGTAGAAGGAGAGAGTTTTCCCAACCAAGCCCCTCCACCCTTCTGCTTCCTCCACCTCTTCCCACCTCTGAGGCTCAAGGCTGATGCAGGGCAGCGAGGCTGTCGACAGCCCCCCTTTTGCAGCACAGGCAGGAGCCGGGGAGCCGCCAGTGGGCAAGGAGGGGGCGGCTGGGACCGGCAGGAAGCCAGTGCAAACCCTGAGGGCGGAGGCTGTTTGGGAAGCGATGGGCAAGGCTGGCGGAGGCTGGGGCCAAAGTGTGTGTGCGTGTGCGGCACATGTGTGTGGATTTGTGCATGTGTGCATGTGTCCTGCCTATACAAGCATGTGTGCGGCACGTGTGTGTGCATGTGTGCATGTGTACATGTGTCCTGCCTATACAAGCATGTGTGCGGCACGTGTGTGTGCATATGTGCATGTGTACATGTGTCCTGCCTATACAAGCGCGTGTGTGGCCGGCAGGGAGGCCTCCGGGCTGGGCTCCCCTCCGGAGCTGCCCCTCACCGGTTGTGAGGCTGCAGGGAACCCCCGGCCCCTGTGACCTCGGTTCTCACCTGTGCGCTAGGGCTCCAGCCTCTGCCGAGGGACAACAGAGGCAGCGGGTCGGTTGAGATGCTGGCTCCCACGTCCTTGCTCCATCTGACATGGCAACTAGCCTTTTTATTGTTTTAAAGCTTAACAGTCAGTTTAAAGGAGAGACTTAGACTTACAGACACGTTGGAAGGACAGCACGGAGGGTCCTCACTCACCCACACCCGGCTCCTCCCGTGACCAGCATCTTGTGTGGGTCATTGCATCGTCACAGGGAGAAGGACCCACTTCGCTGTGAGCTGACCCCACTGTGCTCCGAGGGGCCGAGCTCTTGCCCAGCGCCCTTTTCTGACCCAGGACCCCCCAGGCCGCCACGTTACGTGTGGTGACGGCGTCTTCGTGTGGCTGGGACACGTGCTCAGGCGGCCTCATTTGTGATCGCCAGGACAGTGTGGGGACGGCGGGCAGGCAGCCTGCGGAAGGCTCTCCCACTGGGATTGTCTGTGGTTTCCTCGCAGTGACACGGGAACGGTGGGTGTTGGGCTCAAGGCTGTGAAGTAAAGTGCCTTTCTCACCACGTCAGGCGCCTCCATCCACGAGACCTGTCTTGTTGCCGCCGACCCTGTGCCTGCTGAGGTGGGTCTGCCCATTCCCTTCCTGCTTCGGGGATGTCCTCTTTGGCAGGACGTTTCCTGAGCAGCGTGAGATCTCATGGGTTCGTGCAGGAATGGGGCTCACATCTGTCAGTACCCTCTACCCCGTGCCCAGGTCCGTGCCCGAGCTGCCCGCGCAGCACTGCCCACCTCTCTCAGCAGCTGCAGCTGCCAGCACCGGGCCCATGAGGAGCAGCAGTGACCCTGGCCCGGGGGCAGGAACATGGGCAGCAGGTCTCCTGGGGAGCCTCCCTCTGGTTCTTGGGGGCAGCGGCAGGAAGGAGCTGGGGGGACCTGTGACACCGTCCTAAGCAGAGAAACTATGGACGCCCCTTCCCAGGACCAGGCGCCTGTGCTGAGCCTTCTCATTATGCTGTTGTCGGGTTTAAGTCAATGGCACCATCAATCAGGCGTGCGGGAGCGTCTGAGGGGAGTGCGGTGAGCGTGCATGGCGGCCGGGGACCGGGATGGGCAGGACTTTGTCTCTCCTGTTGTCTGTTCATCCTGGCGACTGGGAGGTCAGGATCAGGGCCCAAGTGGTCCACATCCTCCTGCATTTGCAATCGTTTCCTGCTCCCGGGCCTTGAGGGGGTTCAGTTGATAAATGACTGTAAGATACTAGCAAACATATACCAAGAAGTGTCTCTGACACGTTCCCTCAGTGGCAGTTGGCTCCCTTCTCAGAGACACGGTTTGCTGATACGGGAAGAAGGGGGACAGTGTTTGCTGTAATATTTTGCTCCATTTTATTGTATTTTATCTGATTATTCCACCTCTTCCATTTGGCTTCTGTGTTAGTGAGGGAGGAGGACGGGGTGGCTCTGGGAGGAGAAGGGCAGGGACTGGACTCTCAGGGCACCCAGGCCCACCTCATTCCCAGGTGTCTGCTGCATTTATTTTCATACCCAGCCCTCTTGGCCGTGGCACTCATACCCTAATGGGCAGTGGGCAGTGGGCAGTGGGGGTGGGGGACAGGAGCTCGCACTGACCTGTCACCACACGGCAGGCAGGGACAGAAGCCTTGGGGGGGCGCAGACATAGGCAGGGGAGAGAGTAGCCAGCTCTGCCTGCCACGCGGCGATTTCTCTAACGTTTTCTCAACCCAGGCCTGTGCCCTGGGCCAAGATTCAGTGTGAACCAGTTCACTCGTTATTTTCAGATTCGTTTAAAACGTGCCTGGCACTGCTGTGTCCATGCCCTGTGCCAGGGCCTGGGGTGGACATCTGTGGAGCTATGACCCTGCCTCAAGGAGCCGCCCGAAGCGGGAGAGAGATGAACACAGATGACCGTGACGTGGGCTGGCGAGTGCCAGGTCTGAGTGGTAACTGAGTGGGCAGCAGGCACAGGCACCACCTTGACCCCACATTCTTCAGCCTCAGGAAACAGGGCGGCTCCACAGGCCGGACCAGGCCAGCGATGGCACTTCCCTCTTCAGCCTGTGGCTACGGCACGAGTGCGAGGGCCAACGCGATGCCATCGCTTTGCTTGCTCACGTCATTCTTGAAGGAGCTGCGGGGGTATTAAGCAGCAATAGGAAAAGGACTCCACGTCAGATGTCATTAGGGAACTACACATTAGGCAGGTGGTGAGAGGTTAGAGTTCAGGGACCGACAGCACCCACTGCTGGTGGGGATGGAGCAGCAGAATTCCAGTCACTGAGGGTGGGGGTGCAGATGGTGCGGCCACTCAGCAAGGCAGTTGGACAGTTTCTTTTTTTTCCTTTTTTGTTGATTTCAGAGAAGAAGAGAGAGGGTTAGAGAGAGAGAAACATCAATGATTGGAGAGAATCATTGACCGGCTGCCTCTTGCACGCCCCACACTGGGGATCGAGCTCACAACCTAGGCATGTGCCCTGACCAGGAATCCAGCTGTGACCTCCTGGTTCGTAGGTCGATGCTCAACCACTGAGCCACGCCGGCTGGGCCAGTTTGGCAGTTTCTTACAAAATTAAGCGTGCTCTTCCCATGTGACCCAGCATTTGCACTCCTTGGTGTTTACCCAAGTGAGCAGAACACATATGCCACATGGTAATCTACACGTGAGCAGAACACATATGCCACATGGTAATCTACATGTGAGCAGAACACATATGCCACATGGCAATCTACATGTGAGCAGAACACATATGCCACACGGCAATCTACACGTGGCTGCTTTGGGCAGCTCTAGTCCCCATAGTCCAAACCCGAAAGCAACCAACATGTCCCGCAGTCGATGAGCGGATGAGTAAGCTCCCCACCCGGCCCTGGAATTTTACTCAGCGCTGAAAAAGGACATGCGCGCTCAAGCCAGGAGTAGACACGCGGGAGCGGTAAATGCTTATGACGCAGTGACTGAAGGCCGTCTGAGAAGGCCGCGTGCAGTAGGGTTCCAGCTACAGGCCATTCTGGGGAAGGCAGAAACCGTGGAGACAGGAAAGACCAGGGTTCTGAGGGGTGGAGATGGGGGGAGGGATGAATAGACGCAGTACAAAGGGCGTTAGGGCCCTGAACCGCTCTGTGTGAGACTACGGTGGTGGGCTCATTGATTGTCCAAACTCCCGGACTGTACCACAGGCACCAAGAGCGACTTACGTACACGGCAGGCTCCCGTGACAGTGCCGTGCCCCTGCGGGTTTACGGTTGTCATAAACGTCCCCCACTGGTGGCGGGTGTCATCAGCGGGGGCGGCTGTGCACGAGGAGGTCGAGGAATATGTGTGTGGAGAATCTCCATACGTTCCTGCTCAGCCATATGCCGGGCAGGCTGTTGCCGGCTTCAGGTTTACTTTATTTTTAATGATTTTATTTTTTAAAATATATTTTATTGATTTCAGAGAGGAAGAGGGAGGGAGAGAGGTAGAAATATCAACATGAGAATCACTGATCAGCTGCCTCCCACATGCCCCCCAGGCTGGGGATCCAGCCCACAACCCGGCATGTGCCCTGCCCAGGAGTCGAGCTGGGATCTCCTGCTGTGGACTCCCTGCAGCGGTTACCGTGCTCACTGACCTGTGCACCGTGGAGTCAGGCTGTCAGGAATGAAGGGGGACCTGGCCCAGGTTCTCCCAGGAGGAGGAGGGATACAGTCTCCTGAGTCAGGCTGGCGTGACTCCCAACTCGCATTCAACCAGCCACGGTGCCAGCTTTTGCTCTGAAGCCCAGACATGGCCATACGCTCACTCTTGGTCCAGTCCATGGCCTGTCGCTACGACACTGGCAGGACCACATAGTCCATCCACTCATTCACTCCCCGTTGCCTGGGTCAGCGGGTGTCTGGCCACTGCTGCAGGGGGCCCGTTGCTGTGTGTGACTGAGCTCATTTCACCACCACGAGAAGCAGGAAACTGGAAATGCCTGTCATACTCCCGCCCCCCGGCCGCATGGAAGGGATCAGATGGGGCACACCCTGATTCTAACTGCTTAGCGCAGTGGCCTGCCCCTCTCGCACGTCTGATTGGACCATTTGAATGTGTGGCAAAGTCCCCTGAATGAAACGGCATGGTTCCAGGGAATACCAGGAAACTCATATCTACATAACGTATGAAGCAACGTCTGGCACGGTTGCAAACCAACGAACCATCAAATCTAAACGAAGCTGCACATGTGCCCCCTAGGCCTGGTCCCAGGCTGAGCCCAGGCGAGTTCTGGGGTGGGCAGGGTGGGCGTAGAGGAAACATCCTCTGCCTCCCAGTAGCCAAGCCCTTGGTGTGAGTCTGCCAGGCCGCAGCTCTCCCTCTGCCTTCTGCGCTGGAGCAGCCCGGTCACCTGTGCAGACATTGGAACTCACCCAGGGCCCGGGAAGCAACTCTGAAGCCCAGATCAGGCTCCAATGTGCCTTCTGTAGTTGCTCACAGTCCTCTCTCCCATATTCCATATCGTGTAGTTTGCTGCCCAGCAGCTATAAACCCAGACTGCCTGGGTTCCAATGGCTCCATCACTCCCTCGCTGTGTGATCTGGGGAAAATGACTTAACCTCTCTGGGCCTCCATGTTCCCACCTACAAAACTGGGGAGGTACTGACCCTCTGAGGGAGACAGTCAGGGTTAAGTAAGTTAATAAAGTACCTAGATTGTTAGCATTTCTATTTTACTGGGACGAAGCAGATAAAGAATCTACATTTTTGCCCCCGAGAACCCGGAAGAGAAGGTAGAAGGCCAGGTAGGTGCGGCTTAGCAGGCGGTGTGCCGGCTGTCCTGCGTGGGCCTGGGGGTGGGCACTCAGGGTTCGCTGGGTTTGGTCACCCCAGCGCTCTGCTTGCAACTCCAGTGAACTCCGGCAGGACACACCACAGTTCATTTCCTCCCCCAAGTTGTCGGGCAGGTTCCTGCGCAGAGCAGATGCCTAGTCGATGCTTAGAATTATCGAAGTCACAGTTCGAGGCTTTGGTTTCCTTGGGGCGTGGACCATTTTGGGTCCATCTTTACACCTTTGCAGGGCTTTGCACCCAGTAGGAGACCAGCTGGTGCTTGTTGGATGGATGAATGAATGACTGAGTGAGTGAGTGACTCCTGCTCCCCTTCAATAACAGGGGTGCCATGGCCTTCGGGGACACCACGGGTGTAAGGACGCATTACACCGCCGAGAGCGGATCATTGATAGTCAGGGCTCACGCGCGCCCAGAGCACTGGCCTCAGCCTGCAGTTGGGCGCAATCACCTAACACAAAGCCTGTTCCATGACAAAGTGTGGGCTGTCTGCTGTCGTTTATCACGAGGATCACTTTCTCACCATTGCAGAGGCGAAAGCTCGTTAAGGAGAACCATCGCTGCGTCGGGACCATCTGTGGTTCTTTAGTCTCTGGCCCAACTTCGGTGTCTATTTTTAAAAACCGAGCACATGAGATTTCTGTCTTGCCACCGAGGCCACATGTCACTGTCCGCCCTTCACGGAGGTTGTCCTGACCCGTCCGCAGCTCTGTAGCTCTGCCTGGCGTGCACTCTGCCCGTCTGCCTCTCCAGGCATCTCTGGCTGCGAACATAGGTGCTTCCGTGGCTGCTTCTTATAACACGGCAACGAATGACCGTGTGCATTTGCTTGCTTGTATTGTTGGAGACTCCTGGGGAGTTTTGAATGAGTATCAAGTGGCGAAGGGGAGCAGCAAAACCTTCAGAAAAATTCGAGGCTGGAGCTGCAGGCAACACCGAGGCCTCCCTTAGTGGTGAAGGCTGGTTTGCAGCGAGAAGTAATGCCGCCGGCTCCCGAGAGAGGCCCAGAGGCAGTTCTGGATGTATTCGAGTCTCTCCTGCCATTAAGAGAAATGACAATAATGGCGGGTTCTTGTAGATATTCTTTATTAACTTGAGAAAGTTCCCCTCTCCTCCCCGTCGACTTGATTCCATGTTCTCTCGGTCTCAGTTGTGCGCCTGATTTTCTGCAGCCACAGAAACCTCCTAACGAAGAAATCTCTCAACCAAACCCAAGCCTGACTGGTGCACATCCCAGTAAATGCTGATGCTGCTTCTCAGCTCCCTGCCGGGCACCCACAGTGCACAGGGAGCAGCACTGGGCGTTCCCTGACAGGAAACAGCTTCTTCTCGAGGTTGGAATGATTCATTCGCCAGCTCCAGGGAGCAGACGGCGGTTCCCAGTGGTTATGTGCCCCCCTCACTCCCATCTGAGTGTCCTGTGGCTGCGATAATGAAGCACTGCACCTAAGTCAGCAGACGAGTTCTCTCCCAGTGCTGGAGGGCAGCAGCCTGCGAGGCTCCAGGAGAGAGCCTGCTCCTCGCTCCTTCCAGCTTCTGGTGGCCGCCTGCACTCCTCTGCTGGGGGCCAGCCACTCCAGTCTCTGCCTCCTCCTCTCTGCCATGTCAGCCCTCTCTCTGACCCTCTCTCCTGAAGAGACTTGTCCTCGGGTTTAGGGTTCACCCAGCTAATCCAGGATGATCGCCTCACTCCTCATCTCAAAATTCTTCTCTTTTCTTAAATCCTCACCCGAGGATATTTTTCCATTGATTTTCAGAGAGAGTAGAAGAGAGAGGAAAAGACAGAGAGAAATACCGATGTGAGAGAAACACATCGATTGATTGCCTCCTGCATGTGCCCTAACCAGGGCCCAGGCCGGAGAAGAGCCTGCTGCCGAGGCACGTGCCCTTGAACAGATTCGAATCTGGTCCACAGGTCGATGCTCTGTTCATTAAGGCAAACCGGCTGGGGCTCAAAATTCTCAATGAAACCAGCACATGCCCTTCTCACGAATGAGGTCACATTCATAGGTTCCAGGATTTAGGGTATAAAACACGTCTCGTGGGTCACCATTCCATCCATCACGCTCACATCTCTAAGCCCAGGCTGACCAACCCCATGGCCAGGGCCTTTGCCAGCTAATCACCACCGTCTCCCAATAGGAAGAGGGACCCAGAGGCACAGAATTGGGGTGACCCAGGCCCCTTCGCAGAATCTCTTCTCTGATTTACAGTCACTGAAACAGGCCAGACGCCGCCAGTAGTTTGTCCTAAATCTCACGGCCCACGGTTGGCCAGCACTCCGCAGCCTTGGCGTGCCATCTGAAAAAAATCAGCATAACTTCCAGAAGTTCCTGGACGCCCGTCCTTCGAGGGGGGACCCGGAGCCAGCTCGTTAGCTCATTCCAGAGGTTCCTAGGATCCCATCGTCGTTATTTACTGTGAGCAGAGGGAGAAGAGTCCGTGTGGGAATCGCGTGGTTCGCCGCGCAGGGCAGTGGGCCCCGGGTGTGATGGATCGCCCGCTACACTTTATTAAAGGCCATTACAATTTCCAGCATTTGTCATCTGAAAATGCCGCCTAACAAATCCCAGCTTGTTCCCGATGGGCCCCTGCCTCGTCAACTCCGGCCCTCGCACCCAATCCAACTCTGACAAGTCAAAACCCCGGACAAGTTCCCTAATAGATTTGAACCAGGTGGGGACAGCACGGTCGGCTGCGGTAGCGCCCGGAGGACACGGGATCCATCACAGCCACCCCCGGCCGCAGACCTGCGGCCCCACGGAGAAACCCGGCGAGAAGCCGAGCGAAACGAGCCATCCCTTCTCGTGCGAGCCGTGACCAGCTAAACGATTTCTTTAAAACGTCCGAACAGCCCGCGCAGCTCGCGGCGTAATGAAAAGCAGTCGGGGGGAGGTGTCGGTGGTTGTGCGGGGCCTGGTGCCGAAACCCTGATCAAAGCCTCCTGGCGTCTGAAGTCGTCAGTTCCCCGACAGTCTATTTGGGTGAAAGCGCTCCTTTCTGCTGTTCCGCCGCGGGCCCACCCCGGAGAGGGCGCAGCCCAGGCAAACAAGGCCTCGGGCAGATGGAGACGCCTCTGCTCCCGGGTGTGATGCGACACTTGAGGCAGTGGCACCCAGGCGATCGGGTTTCACCGGGGAGCCTGTGTGTACACCACACACGCCATGTGCATGTATGTCATCTGTCCTGGCCAGGCAGGCACACCCTTCCCAGAGCCCTGAGCCCGGGACCTTTGACCCGGATGAAACTGCAAAGCCACTGTCCTTAGGGAAAGGAGAGGTGGGAGCTGGAGTCTCAGAGCCCGTGCCACGGGCCTGCGGCTAAGATATCTCCCGACGCCCACTGCTGCTGGCCTAGGCTGCCCCCGGCGGGGAGGGGGAGCCATGGAGAGGAAGGGGACAGTGCCCACGCTTTGAGAGTCCCAGTCTAGTTGAAAAGGCGGGACATCGAAGTTTGATTGCAGTTTGGCGTGGTGAGTGGTGGGCAAGGAGAGACCTGGGTCGTGAGGACGCAGGAAGTGGGCAGGGCTGGCTTGTTGGGAAGAGGGAGATCCCTGTCAGGACCTCACAGTGTCCAAGCAGAACACAGCTAGGATGTGTGTGTGTGTGTGTACGTGTGTGTGTGTGTGGCGAACACCCTTCCCAAGCATCGTCTCCAAAGTGGCCTCTTTTATCATGTTTCAAGGTGCTACTTACTGACAAAACTATACTAAGAAAAGATATTAATAGAAGAGATGTATACTGTGTGACTAGATGTCCGTGATCAGACTGTGGTGGGCACAGAAAAGAAGCGAGAAGGGAGGACCATTGTTTTTATGTTTATCACCCGTCACTGGGACAACCATACGTCCCCCAGCCCCAGTAGCATACCCTCTGAATTTAGAATCTCCTTATGGGTTTGTTTCTCAAGTGAAGAGGCTGGAAGGAGAGGAGAAGTAGAGGCAGGGAGTGAGAGAGGAAGGAATGGCACGTGCAAAGGCCCTGGGGTGGAAGGCACAAGATAGGCCTGGGAAATCCTTAACATGTCAGTTTAACTAGAGTGAAGATTTTGTTTAAGGGAATCCTTGGGGGGAAAAATGTTTGAATGAGAGATAGGAGCCAGTTTTAGAGGTCGTTCGATAGCAAGCCAAGGAATTGTGTTGGGGACATGTGGCATTTTTCTTTCATTGACTGGCTTATTTCGCTTAGCATTATGTTCTCCAGTTCCATCCATGCTGCTGCAAATGATAAGAACTCCTTCCTTTTTACAGCAGCATAGTATTCCATTGTGTAGATGTAAACTGGTGAACAAAAATAGATACAGAGGTAGAGCAGCATCAAACAGATTGTCAAATTACAGCAACAAGGACAGGGAGGGTTGGTGGGGGGGGGTAACAGATCAGCCAATAAAAGCATTTAAGCATGCATTTAAGCATAACCAATGGACACAAAACACTGGGGGTTAGGGGAGGCGGGGGGAAGGGCAGGGGAAAAAAGAGATATATGTACTAATCTTTGTAAAACTGTATGTAATAAAAAAAATTAAAAAAAAAAGAATTGTGTTGGGTTTTCTTTAGTAAAATCTGGGAAACATGACTTCTGAGCAAGGGGGTGATGGACTCCAACGCACTTTATGAAGTTGACAGTGACTTCAATGCTGTTCAAGGTCATATCGCCAGAGGTTGGGAGAGTGATAACAAGTTGGTATTAACGCACGTGTCTTGGCCTGTCCGGGACTAGAAGTTGGTCCCAAGACTTCAGGTCACTTTCTCTCCCTGAGCCTCAGTTTGCAGGTCTTAAGTGGGCCTTATGCTCCTAACTCATGGAGTCGTTATAAGGACCAGAAGAATAACCATGCAACAGGGCTTCCAGGCCATAGATGCAGGGACCATAGAGCTGCAGTGGAAGGAGAGTTTATCATTTCTGATGGTCAAAGAGTTATTTCCCCGCATGGGGTAGGCCTCATCTCATGTAGCATTTTATAGAAGGCTTTATAAAGCCCTTTCCCTTTGAAATGAAGATTTTAAGGGTAAAAAAGGAGATAAAATACTATGTAAAATGGAAGAATTTGGGAGGAAGGGTTGGGAGAGTAGGGCCCCCGTAGGCCCAGGGGGGCTCTGATTAAGCTCGCAATTATTGCCTTCTCGGCAGCCTTGGGCTCGTAGCTGGGAAGCAGCCTCCTGGTTACGGCAGGAGCCCGGGGGCTGAGGGGTGGGAACTGGTCCCAGTGCGGGCCGTCTGGGAGGAGCGCCCTGTGTGGAGTAGCCAGCCCGTGGTCTCCCCTGGGCCCCGTCGTCGTGTATTCCATGCTCGCAGCAGGAAGGCAGCGCTTTCTGAGATGGAAAGACCAACAGCAGTCCAGCTCCTCTGGCACAGTCTACGACACTTCATGGACGTGAACGGCAGTCCGATGTTCAAGGGGACCGCCCGAGACGTGACGCCGCAGTTGATGAAATGCAGAGGCATTCTTATTGCAGGCACTTGTCTTCATCACCACGCTGGGGGCGGGGACATGGGGATGAGGGGTCCAAAATCCCCGGGGATTTCTGCCTTTGCTATAAAAAAACTTACAATCCTCCCTGGGGAGCATCGTCCCAGGACACATGCCCGGGGAAGGGGGCTTGAGCCCCAGGAGAGAGTGTGCAGGAGGCAGCTGACCAATGTGTCTCTTTCATCGAGGTTTTCTCTCTCTCTCTCTCTCTCTCTCTCTCTCTCTCTCTCTCTCTCTCTCTCTTTCCCCCTCCCTCTCTCCTTCCTTCCCTCTCTCCCTCCCTCTTCCTTCCTCTTTGAAACCATTAAAAATATTTGTAAAAAATGTACAACCCAATTGAAGAGGAATGTGGAGATACAGAGATAAAGAAGTAATCACAATACAAGGCAGAAAGTTGAGAAAAGAGCTGAAGTTCCCCAAATCTTGCTTTAATTCCTCTTATTTGTATGATGTGTGCTAAGTATGATTTCAGGACCCAAATCAAAGCACATACGTGACTGCTGTGCTCACTGTGGTTGGGAGAGGCAGTTTCAATACCAAATTAGTGTTGGAATTTCTGAGGACATTCTTTAGGTTGATGGGAACAATTGAGAAAACTATTAAAAAATTTGAGACCGTCCCATAGATTTATCAGAAATAAAATGGAGATGTGTTAGGCAAATGTAGAAAAGTTTATTCAACAAAATCTTTCTCTTGGAGAGCCCTGCAAGAAATGCCTTGGCATCATGTTTGGGTTGGAAATCTAGGGGAATGTTCGAGAACAAATTGGGAGTTCCTTGGGGGAACCTAAGTGAGAGAGATGGGCGGCAGCACATTGGATGCTGTGCGTGGTACCTGGCAGAGACAGACGCCTCTCCGTGGGGTCAAAACCCTGCCAAAGGCGGATTCTGGGGTGTGGAGATGACGAATGATGGTGGTGGTAGTGGGGGGAGTCTGAACATTATTCCTTGTAAGCATCCCCGGGAAAATCCTGCAGGGATGGAAGAAAAGCTGAGTTTGCAATGCTTTGCCGTGGAAACTGACCAGGGTGACATGAGGGTGGGACTCAGTTCCCGGGAGTCAGGATCTCAGAACGAGGAGGTGATGGGGGTCGATGCATGTGGAGGCGAGAGCTTGAGGCCTTGGCCCCCGAGCAGCGAGGGTGAACATGCAGGACGGGAACCTCAGAACCAGGAGGAGACCAGGCCCAGCTGGGAAACCGCATCCCCTCATCAGGGGCGTTCCCCCGTGGGCCTCCGCCCTGTGCGGGGGGCGCTGGCCTGCGGATCCCACCGCCCAGCCGCTCCTCCGGAAGGCTCCGCTTCGATGTCCCGGGACGGAGTTCCCACACACACCCAGGCTTCTCCAGTGCGAACGCACCTTTCCACGCGGCGTTGCTGACCCTTAGAATCCATTTTCAGGCATAGGCCAAGCACGCTCAGCGCTCGCCATATGGCTCTTCACCGCGGCACTGTTTGTAAAAAGAAAACGTGAGAAACAATCTAAACGACCAAGCATGGGAGAGCGCTTAAGCAACGGCTTCTGGCATGTGCAGCCCGTGAAGTGCCGTGTGGCTGTGGAAACCATACCGTAGGCTGTATTTATTGACATGGGAACATGCCCACCATATAACCTTACAGAAAAAATAACTGTGCAGAAAAACTGCAGATAGAGTCCCACTTATACAAAAAAAAAAAAAAAAGCATAGTGTATATACACGGTCGGGCTTGGAGGGAGGCTGAGGAAGGCACGCGTTACCGAGGGAACCGGGATGGCGCGGGCTGCCGGGGCTGGGGGGCTGCTACTTTGTTCTTTATCATTTCCTGCATCAGCGACATGGTTTTCACAACGTACATCTGTACTCGTGTAAATTCACAAAGCTCGTTCCACCTCAGGACCTGAAATCAAAACAAAAGCTTATGTATCACTCAGTATATTTTTCGTTGGATATTTAAAAGCATATATTTATATACATACAAAGATGTCTGGAAGAAAGCTCCCAGGAGTTAAGAGTTGTTACCTTGGAGTGGGTGGGATTACTCACGGGTTGTAATTTCTTATTTTGGCTTAACTCTACTTTGAAAATGTTTTGCAGTGGAGAAGTATTGCGTATATAACGGCGTGGGGCTTGGGGTAGGGGAGTGATGTCCTCGCTGTTTTGTCACGTGGAAGGGACAGCTGTCTCTCAGACCTCCTACCTCTAAGATTCTCAGAGGCAGAGGGACACTACGCAAAAGCCATCACATCCACATTCAACCACGAGAAGGGAGGGGGAGGATGTGAGTAACTGGGGGCAGAGGGCCTGGGTTTGAATCTTGACTATGGTGTTTTCTACTTCTATGACTTAGGCCAAGCTCTGTAACCTCTCTGTGCCTTGGTTTTCTCATCTGTGAAATGGGCATGATAGCGGCTTCCCCCTACAGAGCCCTGAGAAGCTCAGGGAAGATTTAACCGGCTCCCATCTGTATTCTCCTGTTTCACAGAGGAGGCTGCCAGAGCTCAGTGAGGTGAAGACATTTGCCTAAAGTCACACAGCCACAGATAGGGGAGCTGGGATCCTGAGTGACTCCATGTTCAGCATCCCTCTCTCTCCTTAGAGATGAGGAGCCCACCAGCCATTCTTGGCCCCATTTTCCTTATGAAAACAGGTTCCACTGAGGCCAGCAGGGAAGAACAGGGACTCTTTCTCCCAGTAGCATTGACCACGAGGTATAGATTTAGTCCCGGAGTCACCCATGTGCCTCTAGCCCTGTCCCCTCTCATCCTCCCTGCCCGGTTCCTCAGGGCTGGGGTTGGAGAAGCTCATGTCAGTGGGCGTGAACGGGGTGGGGATGATGCAGGTCCGGGGACTCATGGACCCACCATCTATTGCGGGCTCTTGGCTTCTAGCAGGAAAGAATTCAGATGTGAGCCGGCACAGAGTTTAAATGGAAGTGAGTCTGTTAGTGAAGCAGTGGGTGGCTATCCCACAGACAGAGCAGCCCCCCTTTAAGCGGGATTTGCTTCCTTTGTGGGGGTTCATTTAATCTGGGGAGAGGGAGGAATGCTCAGGATCTTCCCGGGAAAGGGCGGGCATCCTCGGAGGAGCTCCTGAGCCGCTCTGTGCCATCCTGTCCCCGGCGTGGCTTGGCATGCTGATGCAGTACCAGGAGCGTTCAGGAGGGCTGGTTGCCTCTAGGGGAAGTTAGTCGCCATGTTGGATGGAGCTGGTCTCTGCTGGTTTTGAGCCATAAATCTGGGGGTGGCTTACTTCTTAGTTGACAGTTCCTGGAGCTTTTATCGATCACAGCCCTTTGGCCACAGAGCTTATCTCAAAAAGAAAAGACCAGAAGTTGAGAGGAGATGCATTAGGAAGCCTGGGCCCAGGTAGACCAGCAGCTACAGGAGAAACAGCCAAGCTGGCGGCTCCTCGAGGCTGGGTCGCTCCCAGCCTGGCTGTTTACTCTGTGCCAGGGCCCCTACCCCCCATGCCTAGGCACAAGCCCCCCCCCCCCACGTCTTCCAGGGGCAGTGAAGGCACAGGATGGGTTTGCTTCCTCTAATTGTTGCACCAAAATCTAGAAATGAATGAGAACTGGTTCAAGTGGACTCAGAAGCAGAGGTGGACCTGACCCCGCTCAGGTCACGTTCTTCCACCCCGAGGGCTGAGAGTCTCCACAGGAGGCGAGAAGATGGTAGTGGTGGGGGCATGGCAGGGACACAGCCTCCCCACCCCCTCAGAGACACACCAGCGGCTTACAAACCCGACCACACCTCCAGGCCCGGGCCCCTCGCCAGCTGGGCGTCAGGAGCTGGGAGCCTGGCCGGGTGCCAGGGCTGGGAGCCT
>PVJC01032321.1:0-20736 GCA_004026665.1 Murina feae
TAAGCTCTGGGAGAAGCATGGATATGGAGCCATAATTCTCTGCAGCTCTCTCCACCCCAAGGACTGTTCTTTCCCGTGCTGCCTGATGGTAATTAACATCCATCAACCTTCAGCAGTGGTACCCATGGGAGATCAAACATCATGAAAATGATAGCATTGATCTTTTGAGAAAACTGGAACACCTTTTCAAAACCTTTTAAATTTAATTTTTAAATTGAGATATAACAGACATATACCATTTGTCTTTAGAGTATGTCATAATGATTCAGTATTTGTATGTATTGCAGTATTTGTATGTATGCGTAGTCACCGCCCCCCAATTTTTTCTCCTTGTGAAGAGCACTTTCGAGATTCACTTTTGTAGCTACTCTCAAATATGCAACAGGGTTCCATTAATGATAGTCACCATGCTGTACATTCACGAAATGCCTTTTTAAAAAAATTAAATTCTTTATTGTTTAACATATAAATATCTCTCCTTTCCACCCTAATCAACCTCTCCCCAGCCACTCTCACCCCCTAGTACATGCCCTCACCTCCTACTGTCTGTGTCCCTTGGTTATGCTTACATGCATGCATATAAGTCCTTTGGTTGATCTCTACCACACTCCCCTCCCCTGCCTTCCCTCTGAGGTTGGACAGTCTGTTTGATGCTTCTATGTCTCTGGATCTATTTTTTCTCATGAGTTTATGTTGTTCATTATATTCCACAAATGAGTGAGATATTTATCATTAAATGTGATATTAATTGTTCTCCAACTGGCTTATTTCACTTAGCATAATGCTGTTGCAAATGGTAAGAGTTCCTTCTTTTTTATAGCAGCATAGCATTCTTTTTAAAAAAATCTTTATTGTTCATATTATTACAGTTGTTTCTCTTTTTTCCCCCCATAGTTCCCCTCCTCCCAGTTCCCACCCCATCCACTGCCCTTATCCCCCCACCGCCACTGTCCTCATCCATAGGTCTACGATTTTTGTCCAGTCTCTTCCTACACCTCCAACACCCCTTTCCCCTGTGAATTGTCATTCCACTCCCTTTCTATGCCCCTGATTCTATTCTATTCACCAGTTTATTCTGTTCATCTGGCTTTTTTTTATTCACTTGATTTTTAGGTTCACTTGTTGATAGATATGTATTTGTTGTTCATAATTTTTATCTTTACTTTTTCTTCTTCTTCCTCTTCTCAAAGGATACCTTTCAGCATTTCATATAATACTGGTTGTGTGGTGATGAACTCCTTTAGCTTTTTCTTGTCTGTGAAGCTCTTTGTCTGACCTTCAATTCTGAATGATAGCTTTGTTGGGTAAAGTAATCTTGGTTGTAGGTTCTTGCTATTCATCGTTTTGAATATTTCTTGCCACTCCCTTCTGTCCTGCAAAGTTTCTGTTGAGAAATCAGCTGACAGTCCTATGGGTGTCCCCTTGTAGGTAACTGACTGCTTTTCTCTTGCTGATTTTAGGATTCTCTCTTTGTCTTTTGCCCTTGGCATTTTAATTGTGACGTGTCTTGGTGTGGTCCTCTTTGGATTCCTTTTGTTTGGGATTCTTTGTGCTTCCTGGATTTGCAAGTCCATTTCTTTCACCAGGTAGGGGAAGTTTTCTGTCATTATTTCTTCAAATATGTTTTCTATATCTTGCTCTCTCTCTTCTTCTGGCACCCCTATAATTCTGATGTTGGTACGCTTGAAGTTGTCCCAGAGACTCCTTACACTATCTTCATATATTTGGATTCTCTTTTCTTTTGGCTTTTCTGGGTGGGTGGGTTTTGCTTCTTCATATTTCTTGTCTTTGACTTGATTCTTGCGATCCTCTCGTCTGCTGTTGGATCTCTGTATATTATTCTTTATTTCAGTCAGTGTATGCTAGCTGGTCCTTTTTCATATGTTCGAGGGTCTCACTAAATTTATTGGCAATCTCTAGAATATTCTTGAAAAGCCTTATAACCGTGGTTTTGAACTCTATATCCAGTCATTTGCTTTCCTCCATTTCTGTCATTTGTGATCTGTTTCTTTGTCTCCACATTTTGGCTGCTTCCCTGCGTTGACAGAGTGGCTTTAATCAGCTGTGTCTATGGTAGGTGAACTTCTATGCTGGAGATACCCTCATGGGGCAAGACTTGCTTCAGTGGGGCTTTGGTGCCCACTGAGTCTGTCCCCTGAGTGCATCCTTTATGAGTCTGAGGAGTTGTAGACTGGGTGGTCCTGCTCTGACCATTGGGTATGCTGGCTCTTGTATCTCCAAGGAGGTGCTATTTTAGCTTCTGCCTGGGGCTTCCCAGTCTTTTATATGCAAAACCCTCTGCCTGAAGCTTGGGTGGGGCGAAATCTCGGGGAGTCTACAGGGTGGAGCAACCATCTATGGCCGATTCTCAGCCCTGCCCTAAGAGGCACCAGGTCTCAAGCCATTCTGGAGTTCCTCCTGGTTCCAATGGCACCAGACAGTCCAGCTCCTCCCCGTATGATTCTGAGTCCCCAGAAACTTGCCTAGAACTGGAGTTCAGAGCCATCGGGAGCTTGTGCCTCCCTCCAGTATGAAATGCTGCCAGCCCTTTCCGCGAACCCCTTCGTGCGTGCCTCCGTACCTCTGCACTTTATTTCCGCACCACCTCTGCGTCTCAGTCTCTTTCTAGTTGTAGAATTTCCACTCAGCCAGCCTTCCTGTGGGTCTGGGTGGTGTCCATTTTTTCTTTTTGTTGTGGTTTTGAAATAGTTATGCCCAGGAGCAATTTCAGTGTTCACCTATGCTGCCATCTTGGTTTCTCCCCCAAAACTTTTCATAGCAGTGTAGTATTCTATTGTGTAGATGTACCGTCATTTTTTAATCCACTCATCTGCTGATGGGCATTTAGGCTGTTTCCAAGTCTTAGGTATTATAAATTGTGCTGCTCTGAGCATAGGGGTGCATATATCCTTTCTGACTGGTGTTTCTAATTTCTTGGGATATAGTCCTAGAAGTGGGATAACTGGATCAAATGGGAGTTCCATTTTTAATTTTTTGAGGAAACTCCACACTGTCTTCCACAGTGGCTGCACAAGTCTGCATTCCCACCAGCAGTGCATGAGGGTTCCTTTTTCTCCACATCCTCGCCAGCACTTGTGATTTATCAATTTGTTGATGATAGCCATTCTGACAGGCATGAGATGGTACCTCATTGTCATTTTGATTTGCATCTCTCAGATGATTAGTGACTTTGAGCATGTTTTCATATGTCTCTTGGCCTTCTGTAGGTCCTCTTTTGAAAAGTGTCTATTTAGATCTTTTGCCCATTTTTTGATTGGATTGTTTATCTTCCTCTTGTTAAGTTGTATGAGTTCCCTATTAATTTTAGGGATTAAACCATTATTGGATATAACATTGGCAAATATGTTCTCCCATGCAATGGGCTTTCTTGTTGTTTTGTTGATGGTTTCTTTTGCTGTGAAGAAGCTTTTATGGTAATGTAGTCCCATTTGTTTATTTTCTCCTTAGTTTCCAATGCCCAAGGAGCCATGTTGGTAAAAATATTGCTATGAGATATGTCTGATACTTTGCTGCCTATAGATACTTCTAAGATTTTTATGGTTTCAAGTCTTATATTTAAGTACCTTATCCATTTTGAGTTTGTTTTTGTGTGTGGTGTAAGTTGGTGGTCTGGTTTCATTTTTTTTGCATATATCTCTCTAACTTTACCAACACCATTTATTGAAGAGACTGTCTTGACTTTGACTCCATTGTGTGCTCTTGCCTCCTTTGTCAAATATTAATTGAGCACAATGGCTTGGGTCGATCTCTGGGTTCTCTGTTCTGTTCCATTGGTCTATATGTCTGTTCTTGTGCCTGTACCAGGCAGTTTTGAGAACAGTAGCTTTGTAATATACCTTAATATCTGGTACTGTGATCCCTCCAACTTTGTTCTTCTTTCTCAGGATCACTGCAACTATTTGTTTTTTTTGTTTTTTCATTCCAGATGAATTTTTGGAGAGTTGTTCTAGGTCTGTGAAATATGTTGTTGGTATTTTAATGGGGATTGCATTGAATCTATAGATTGCTTTTGGTAGTGTGGACATTTGGAATGCCTTTTAATGAAGACTGGCTTTTTAAAAATTACATCTTAAAAACGTACCGAATTTATTTTGTGGCTCATTGAGCTTTAGCAAAATTATTTGAATTTTAGTCACCCCAATATATGTACATAGTTAAAAATCAAGCTGTTTAAAAGCTGATGAGAAGGGATAGCAGTTTTCAACCCTCCTCTCTCCTCCTGACTCGACCCTGCCCCTGCTCCTGCTCCTGCTGGCTTTCCCCTCCCTAAGTGTGGATGCCCACTGGCCTTGGGGACTGCAGGTGAGGGTTGCCTGCTGGTTCCACACATTTCCCATTCCTCTGCCTTTCCTGGGAATTTTATCACTATTTTTGGATTTTACTCTCCATATTATGTTGGCAGGTTCATATCTTTCTTAAATTTCCCTTTACATTTATATAATTTTATTCTTGTTACTTTTTCTTCTTAAATTTCATGGTGAATGAAACCCATTTTCTGTGAATTCTGCTAATGACAAGTTGTAAATGAATATTTAACATCTTATTGCTGTATTTAGGATGTACAGACTGAAGTCCCAAAGGTATGTGTAAAAAGTGTTTCCAAGGTTATTCAATTGTTAAAAACACACACAAAAGGAGTAGCATTTAAATTGTATTCTGGTTTGTATGCTGTGATTTTATGATACTTATATTAACTTATACTTCTTACTGTGTTTGTGTGCCAGGCACTGTTCTAGGTGCTTTGCAAGTACTAACTTATTTAATGATGAGAGCTGCATTCTAAGTGCATATTATTATCACACCATTTTATAGATGAAGAAACAGAGGCACATACGTATTAAGGAATTATTTAATGTTCAGTAGTGGAATCAGGATTCCAACTCAGGCTGTCAGCTTCAGAGAGGTGAACATCTGCTTAGGCTCTCTGTGGGTGCCTCCAGCATCTAGCCAGTTGCTAGAAAGCCCTCAGAACTTCAGGGCAAAAGTTTGGCCCTTCTATGTGACCACATTTTAAATTTTATTTTTTATGCCTGGTCCACTCCGAGCTTTAAAAACCTGCATCGCCTTTTCCAGCTCAGCAAGGAAGGAAGCAGGTGAGACAGTACTGATGTGAAGGTAGGGATGGTACCTTGTTAACACTCTCCATGAGGTATTTCTCTCCTCTCATGCCTTCCCTGAAGAAAACGAGTATTAATTCTGAAATATTTGTGGGAAGTTGTGAAACAGAATTTAAGGATTTCAATGTGACTCATTCAATTGAATGAGAGAAGCCAGAAAATCAGTTAAATGTACTCACTTTGGTAAATGATCTGTCATAGGGTTCAATTTAGCGAATCCTTTTACTAGAGCATACATTTTTGTAGGCTTGGCAAGGTGTCAAAACTTATGAAATATTTGGAGGTCTCAATTCAGCGGTGACCTCAAAATAGATTATCTATAATGAAAATTAAAAGTTAAAAGGCAAAATTGAAAAACACGCTGCCTTAATGTTTCACAGACTTAACTGGAAGCTCAGAAGATAATGATGAGCAGCCTAATCAGGAAAAATCTATTTGGTCTAAATCTTGGGAAGACAAGCTTGCACAGATAGTGGACAGTAAAATGAAGACAGACTGTTGACTCTCAGAGGGAAGGAGGAGGGGCATCGGAAGAGATTCCTCAGAGAACTTATATGCATGTATCCACTGCCCATAGATACAGACATGAGGGTGGTGAAGGCCTGGGGTGGGGCAGAAACCAAGTGGTAATGGGGGGGAAATGGGGAGACATGTGTAATACTCTCAACAATAAAAATTCAAAAAGCGTTCATTAAAAACAAACATGAAAATGAGTCTGAAGCACCCTGGCTGGTGTAGCACAGTGGTTAGAGTGCTGGCCCATGCACCAAAGGGTCATGGGTTCAATTCCCAGTCAAAGGCATGTACCTAGGTTGCAGGTTCACTCTGCACCCTGGTTGGATTGCATGTGGGAGGCAACTGGTCGATGTGTGTCTCTCACATCGATGTTTCTCTCTCTCCTCTCCCTCCCTTCTATTCTCTCTTCAAAGCAATGGAAAACATACCCTCAGGTGAGGATTCACAATAACAACAAAGAAGAGTCTGAGAGTGAAAAACAATAAAACCAGCTCCTCCCAGTAAAAACAGGCATTAAGAACAAGAATAAAAAGGAAAGCAAGCAAACAAGCAGCTGTTTCACTTAATGGATCACCACATTAGTGTTGAGAAAGGTTAGACTCTGCCCAGCAGTGAAGCTGTGAGAAATGGAAGCTAGCTCTAGTGCAGCTATGTAACATGACCTCTGTATTTGGCAGCAGCTGCTGAAAGTCTTTAATCTAAGTGTATGATACATGGTTCGTTGTAAGAATTAGAGCGTGGTATGCAATGAGTCCAATCTGGTCAGAACTTGAGGGAGAAGAACGTGTTGTCAGTGAGCCAGAAATCTTGGTCTGGACATTCAGAGTTGCATTGCTTTTCTTATAACAGCCGTCTCAATCCAGGAGAAATTTTAGGAATTCTTTAGCTCCTTACTGTCCAATACAAGTGGCTATTTATACTCAAATGTAAATTGATTAAAATTAACTAAAATTAGAAGATTCCTCCGTTGCATTAGCTTCAATTGGCCAGGGGCTTCCATGTTGGAAAGAACACATAAATCGTGCACATTCCCATCTCCCAGCAAGTTCTATTGCAGAGTGCTGCCTTTGAGTATTCGTATTTGACCATCTGAGTGCAATTTTCAAATTCCATGGTCCTATTTGGTCTGTCCGAAGCCCATGGGTCCTATTAGTTTTCTGTGTGGACCTACAGTAGTGGAAATGTCTTTCCCTATTTACTTTTTATGACTCAGTTTCCTAATCTGTGAAGAGTAAGATGGAATACACAGATTTTTTGGTGAGAATTATTTATTGTAGCTTTACTTATTCTTAATGATCAGGTCCAGGGACCTCGGTCCAGGCTGGTGACATCTGTCATGTGAAGCCATAGCTCCAAGTTCAGGGGCATTCGTGCTGTTTCCCTTGGCAGAGCATAACCTCCTTTGGGAGTCAGGACTTCTCAACCACAGAGCCCAGAACTGGGAGGCAGAAAGTAGACATTTCTCAGGTGGTTCCCTGGGAGTGAACCAAATGAGACTATTTCTTATTTCACTCCTTGGCCCTCAGAGCCATGAATTTACCTACTGGGGACACAGTGCCATTATCCTATATAATCCTACATAATATGCAAATTGTTCCTTCTACTGGGAGTTCGACTGGGATTTTAACTGGGAGTTTGACCTTAGTGGGGACAACTGGACGCCACCTGTGCACAAAATCGTGCACTGGGCCTCTAGTATGTATACAGATGTGTGTGTGTTTGTGCATCTTTTTGTTGTTAATCCTCACCTGAGGTTATTTTTCCATTGATTGTTTTAGAGGCAATCTAAAGGGAGGGGAGAGGGAGAGAGACACATCCATGTGAGAGAGGCACATTGTTTGGTTGCCTTCCAAATGCACCCTGACCTGTGCTGGGGATCAAGCCTGCAATCAAGGTTTATGGCCTTGATGGAATTGAACTGCAATCCTTCAATCCGTGGCTGCCCCATTCTTGTAGGGTGTTTTCTCTGAGTTGCGCCTTAGCTATACCTTCAGCAGGTTTTTCTTTGCTCTGCCAGGCTGGCAAGTCCTGGGTGTTGCAGCTCCATTGTCTTTATAATTGTACTGATTCCCCAATAGTTCTCAAATTGTTGATGAATTCCTTCTGCCACAGGCCATCCCAGTTCACCACCGCAGTTTTAATCTTTCCACTGCTACTCTGCCGGGACCCTTCCTATCCCACCTCGCCCCAGACACGGCTCCTTGCTGCCAGGCATCCATCCATCCCTGTTCCGGATGCATGACTGTGCCGGCCGGTTCCCTGAGGCAGCTCTCAGATGGGATTGTGAGCGCTCAGAACTAACACCTGTGGCTAGGGTTGCCAGATTTAGCAACTACAAATAAATGTAGGATTCCCTGTTGAAGTTAAATTACTGAATAATTTTTAACATAAAATGCCCTGTTTGAGGCATGTCTCTCTGGAATTCCTATTTCACCAGGTGTCACTGATTTTATCTGACAGCCTGTCTGGGAAGGAAGGAATGGAAATGGCAGTGGACACATGGACACAGGGTCATTGGATTGCTCTCAGTAACGCAGAGTCCTCAGCTGACCGTTTTGGGAACTAAAGTTGGATGGCTCCTCAGCCTCGTCCCGAGTTGGGTCAAGGAGGCTGGATTTCTGCATCCTTGCATTCATCAGTCACGGGTGCACACTGTAGCTGGGATGAATCGTGACCCTGGGGAAGGCAGCTCTTGAACTGAAATTAACCTGCTGTGAGGGCTGTCAGCTAGCAATACTCCAGCAGCCAGGGCAGTACAGTGCTGTTGGGAGTGCCTGGGGCTAGATCAGAGCATCTATTTTAATAATCATGGTTGTAATTAGCATCCTCATTCTGATCTATTCTCATGTAAGTGCTCTGGATGTTATGTGACAGCTCACACTGAGAACAAGGCCTGCGTGGGGGTCTTTGTCTCTGCTGAAGGCTGTGGGTGAAGCCATGTCTCAGAGTGAGGCCCTTGCTGGCCCTCCCCAGACCTTATGACAGTCCGTCCTCAGTCCAGGTTCTGCCGCTGCTCTGGAAGCCAGGCAGGAACTCTTGTGAGAATAAGTCTTTTTGGGCTTAGATGCTAAGTCATGTGTTCCTTCCTGTGACACCTGTGGAGGTCAAGGCTTATCCTGTTTGTTTTTAAATTCTGCCCTGAATTTTTAAATTCTTCAACTTTGAAGATCTCAGCTCCCACATACTAAAGGGATATACTCCTGACCTATATCTTCCTTTAGCTGCAATTGCATCAATCTTCTGTTTTCATCCTTTAAAAGACCAATCTCTACTTGCTATCTATTCTCCCCAAGTTTCTCTGTCTGCTGGTATTTGGCTTTCAACCTGAGTGAAAGGCTAATCATTTCTTCTTAATTTTTAAGAAAAGTTATATTTTATTACAGATGTCTCCCATTTTCCTCCCCTTTGCCCCTTTCCACCCAGCCCTACAGTCCCCTCCCTCTGGCCTCACTGCATTGTTTTCTGTGTTCAAGGCCTATGTATGTATGTTCTTCTGCTATTCTCTTCACCTTCTTTCATCCCATGCCTCCCACCCACCTCCCTTCTGATGTCTGTCAGTCTGTACCATTGGAAAAATAACTTGAATAATGATTTTCTTGTTTTTCTCATGGCTGGCATGAAACCATTCTAATTGTATTAGAGATAAGTTAGTTCATTATTGCAATGTTACCTTAGACACGAGAGTTAAATTCTCTTGTGGGACCCCAATTGAGGAATGTTTTATGCCCTCTTCTCAAAGCTTAAAAAAAAACTTCAAAAGAATCAAGTAAGTTAACTACCTGCCAGACCAAAATCTAGTCTCCAACAATGTAAAACACATATAATATCCATCACCCAATCAAAAATTTATAGTCTACTAAAAGAGGAACTTGTGACCACAGCAAGGAGAAAGATTAGACAATAGAAACAGGCACAAAAGTGATGTAAATGATTAATGATATGAAATACTTCATGTGGGTATTATAAATAATACTAGAGACCCGGTGCATGAAATTTGTGCACTTGGGTGGGTCCCTCAGCCCAGCATCTGCCCTCTCACAGTCCGGGAGTCTTTGGGAGATGTCTGACTGATGGTGAGGAGTAGGCTTAAGCCAGCAGTCAGACATTACTCTTGTAGTCTGGGACCCCTCACTACTTACCGCCCACCTGCTCGCTACTCCTTACCACTTGGCTTGCTGCTCCTTAGCACTGCCTTGGAGGTAGGAGAGGCTCACGCCACTGCCACTGCACTTGCCAGCCATGAGCCCAGCTTCTGGCTGAGCAGACCTCCCCCTGTGGGAGTGCACTGACCACCAGGGGCAGCTCCTGCATTGAGTGTCTGCCCCCTTGTGGTAAGTATGAGTCATAGTGACCAGTCATTCCACCGTTCAGCTTCTCTCTGGTACCTGGTGGGGCTCCCCTCGCAGCCCTGGCTTCGTCTGGAAAGATGTCCAATATGATTAGCATATTAAGCTTTTATTATTTTAGATATATAAAATCTCAGGGAATTTGCTTGAAATTTCTTGAAGCAAACAATAGAAATCAATTACAAAGTTCTGAGAATCCCAAAATGTTCCAACTCTGATGGCATTACATTGCTAGGTCAAAGTCCCTGCCCTGCCCAAACTGCAGTTTCCATTCTGCATTCCCTGTACTCCTTCCTCACCTCTGCTTGTTTCAGAATGGTGGCTTGCCGATAATTGTCAAGGTCTCCTAGAAAGTGCCTAGACTGGAATGGCATCCACTTTCCTTTGAAGATGCACACATACTGTTTTGTCTCATTTCTAGCTCCTTCTTTCACCATCTAGTATTTTTGGGATGGTCATCCACTACCACATGCCCATCTTTCAGAGCTGAACAGAACCTTTCCACCTGACAATTGTGGATTCAGACCCTGAGTCTACCTCTCCTTATCTGGAAAATAAAGTTAAAAAAAACCCCACACATCTATTTTATAACATTCTAATGAAAAGGATAAAATGTCTAATGTGTGAATGAAGCTTAAAGGTGATAGATCAGTACAATAGCAAAGAGCTTACCTTTTTGGGGTGAATCTGGTTTTCAGGGAGTCGGACTCTTTATGGGGGTGTCACCCTAGTTTCCTATACAAATCATCCGCCTTTCCTGGGGTGGGAGGCGGCAGCCCTCTAACCGAGAACTGATGGCCGCACACTGCTGGCGGCACCAATCCACATCCTGGAAGGAGCAAGGCTATGGTGTGTGAGCAAGTGAGTGACAGCAGTGCTGCCTGCAGGTGCCAGGTGCAGCTGAAGCCTGCCGTTCCCTCCTCTCCTTGGAATTCCTCCAGAGGAGGCAGGTGAGCTGCGTGTGGTTGCACTGCTCCTCTTTGCAAGTCCGTTCCTCAAATAGGGGCTCCTCATTCCTCACCACCCACACCCCTATTTGGGCTGGGCACTCCATCCTCACACAGCGCCCCACTGCGGTGCCCAGACTGGACGTAGCATCCCCATCCCACTCCGATCCTTGCCTGTCGCCTCCGTGGCAGGGGTGGAACGCTTGCCTTGTCGTTGCAGCGACAAAGCAAGCATTCTGCCAGGCCACTCACACTGCCTGCTCTCAGAAGCCGCCCCCCCCGCCAGGACTGGAGGTCTCTGGCGGGGCTGAGGGGACTGGGCGCCACCATCTTGTGGCAATGGGAACCACCATCTTTGTGATGGAGTGATGGTTAATTTGCATATTGCCCTTGTATTAAATAGGATATGCAAGGATTTAAAGATTGCATGAATATAATGAGAAGGTAAATGGATATAAAATGTACTAAGTAGAAGTTTTAGGGATAAAAATACAACATCTGGGGAAAGAAATCAGTGGATTGGCTTTATATCTGATGAGACACTGCAGCAGAGTGGGTCGATGAACTTTAATATGTAGATATAGAAAGTATAGAAAAATGAAGCCCACAGAGGAAAAAATAGTCTAAAAAATATAGTGCCTCAGTGACCTTTGGGATAATATCAAGCAGTCTATCAAATTAGAGTCCCAGGAGAAGAGAAGCACAGAATAAAAATTATTTAAAGTCCCATGCATTTTATGTGTTTCACTATGCACTTAATGATCATTTATCTGTCTTTCAAGTTTCAAATCTAAGCCAGTTTGTGACATTTGGTTTTCTTTTTAGCTCACTGAATGACTCTTAATTTATCACACATGTTGTGCTATCTCTTATCTCTATATCTCTGTTCATTCTGGTGTCTCTGCGTAGAATGCTCTTAACTCCTACCCTTGAGCAATCTAACTCATTTTTCAGTTTAAAGTTTCAGCCCATGAGTCCTTCCCAGGAAGTCTTTCTTGACACTGGCCCTATTTTTTACACAAAACAAGGGATAGTGGTTCACTTTGGTGCTCCCCAAATACCGTTGCATATCTTATCTTTACTCTAGCATTAAACCATTGTATCAAGGAGATCTATTTGTGAGTCAGTTTATTTTACCATAAAGAATATGTCTAATTCATATTTTTATTTCAACATTTAGTAGGAGGACTGGTACAAGATTTGTTGACTTCATTGATCTGACTTTGAGTCTGATTTTGATATTTTCATGCATGTATCATTAACATTAAGAATTCAATCTCCCTTAAATCTCATTTAGTATGGCTTCTTTATTTGAAAATAAAAATATATTATAGCTAATGAGTGTAAGTTTAAAGTCTAAATATGATATTTTGGTGACTTATTTTATGTATATATAAGATACATAATATGTATATATAAGATATATATATATATATATATTATATATGACATTTATTCTGTACTTCTTTTTTATTGGTTTTAGAAAGAAGCAGAAGAGTGAGAGAGAAACATTAATCTAAGAAATGTCGATCGGTTGCCTCCCATATGTGTCCTAACTGGGGATCACACCCAAAATCTGGGTATGTTCCCTGACCAGGAATCAAACCCATGACCTTCTGGTGTACAAGATAACACTCCAACCAACTGAGCCACACCTGCTAGGGCTATTCTGCACTTCTTCATAAAGTTTCATAAGTCTAGGATTCCAGAATACCAGATGAGGAAGTATGGACTTTATTATAATTATGGACATTATAATTCAAATACCTTCAAGTTTTAGCATGTCCTAAAAGTTTTTGTGAGGCTTGTTAAAATGCAGTTTGTCTTGTTTTACTTCCAGAGAGTAAATCCGGGCCACAGCTTAGAAGTCTGAATTTTAGAAAACTCCCCAGGTGATTCTGTTGTAAATGATAAGTAATGTCTGCAGGGAAACAAATATTTGTTCCATTGCTAGAAGACATTGATTCATAAGTAGTGGCTGGATAAATGTAGTTTAACAGTGGATCCTACAGTTGCACTTGGACTAGATAAAGAAAAAATGAGGCTTGGAAGAAGAGTACTAATTAGAAACACCTCTTCGTAAATAAAGGACCCACATTATGTTAATTTTAAAGTTCTGAATAAATATTACAGTTAATAGAAACCCACAGAGCCAGTCAGAAAACAGTAAAGCATTCAAGAAGAATCATCTTCAATATGTTTTAAAATCTGTTCTCTAAAGAAGAAAACATTGTCTTAAAAACGTGTGTTAAACTAGGAGCACTTGGTTCCAGGAGGAAAGAATTGCCTCTGGAAGTTCATGGTCAAAGGCTGGAGGGAAACTGCTCAGCAGTCAACAGAGTTAAAAGCAAGATTTCCCACTGATTGTGCCATTCTAAGTATTGTAATAAGTCCTTTACTTAAGGGCACTTTTGAGAACAATTTAATGGGCAAGCTTGTCATATTCTATTACATGTAGGAACATGCTGTGTTGAATGACCATATTAGAGAGAAACTTTAGAAAAACTGAGCCAACTCAAAAAAATGGAGAGTTAAAGAGTTGTTTTTACATGTGAAAGTAGGTGATCGACCATGAAATGACCTACATAGAACATTACATTTGGCTTATGTAACTTAGGCAAAGGATTTATTGATGAAATACCAAAAGAGAATTATTTTGGATTATCTGGGAGAGAGCAGCTGGAATCCAGACCTGGGGCCACGCAGCTCTGTGTGGAGTGGTCTGCAAGGTGGCGGTGGAGGTGCATCCAGTGTTGGCGGAGCAGGGCGGCTCTGTGCTGCTTGAGTCATGGCTCACAACAAGATCCTACCTCAATGGCTCACAACAAGTCTGTGGCATAGCCAGCCAATGGCAGGATGATTCTTACCTCAGAAGACAATGTTAGGAACAAGATATGACAGTTAAGTTGCTGAAGAAAATCGGTTCTATCCCAGTATGCTCCCAAATTATCTAAAGAGTTTGAAGGACTGCTGTAACAAGTTACCACAAACTTGGTGGCTTAAAACAACAGAACTTCAGATTAAAGACAAACAGAAAAATCTTAAAAGCAGCATGAGAAAAGCAGTTAGTTACCTACAAGAGAGCTCCCATAGGACTGTCAGATGATTTCTCAGCAGAAACTTTGCAGACCAGAAGGGAGGGGCATGAAATATTCAAAGTGATGAAAATTAAGATCCTACAATGAAGATGACTCTACCTAGCAAAGCTATAGAAGAATAGATAAAGAACTTCCCAGATAAGAAAAAGCTAAAAGAGTTCATTACCACCAAACCAGTATTATAAGAAATGCTAAAAAGTTGTTCTTTAAGAAGAAGAAGAAGAAAAAATAAAAAATATGAATAATAAAGTATTTATCAACAACTACTTTAAATGCAAATGGATTAAATGCTCCACTAAAAGACATGTGATGACTAAATGGATAATAAAACAAGACCCTTACATATGTCTACAAGAGACTCAGTTCAGATCAAAAGACTCACAAATTGAAAGTGAAGGGATGAAAAAAGTATTTCATGAAAATGGGAACAAAACAAAATAAAAAGATGGGGTAGTAATACCAGAAAAAAATAGACTTTGAAACAAAGGCTATAATAAGACAAAGAAGGACCCAGCAACTTCAATTCTAGGTATTTACCCAAAGAAATTCAAAACACTAAATTGAAAATAAATATATATCAATATGTTTATTGCAGCATTATTTACTACTAGAGGTCTGGTGCACAAAAATTTGTGCACTCGGGGGGAGGTCCCTCAGCCTGGCCTGTGCCCTCCCACAGTCTGGGACACCTCGGGGGATGTCCACCTGCTGGTGTGCCTGGCCAGCCTGGGTGAGGGGCTGAGGGTCATTTTCAGGCTGCCCACATCCCTTTCAGGGTTCGGGCCCCTACTGGGGTGTCTGGCCAGCCTGGGTGAGGGGCTGAGGGTCATTTTCAGGCTGCCCACAGCCCCCTCAGGGTTTGGGTTTCTACTTGTGTGCCTGGCCAGCCTGGGTGAGGGGCTGAGGGCTGTTTTCAGGCTGCCCATAGCTCCCATTGACTTGAGATCCCAGCAAGGCTGGCTGGAATCAGGTTTCCGGGGTTTATTTATCTTCTATAATTGAAACTTTGTTACCTTGAGCAGAGGCCTAGGCAGGTAACAAAGCCTCCTGTTTGCTTCAGCTCCGTGGCTTCTTTAATTGAAACACTGTTGCCTTGAGCAGAGGCCCAGCTGGCCTAGGCAGGCAGTTGCAACAGAAGCCTCCTATTTGCTCTAGCTCTGTGGCTGCCGGCCTCCATCTTGGCTAGGTTAATTTGCATACAGCCACTCTGATTTGGCTGGGGGCATGGTTTGGCTGGTGGGCATGGCTTAGGTGTCTCAGAGTGATGGCTAATTTGCATATTACTCTTTTATTAGAGTAGATAACCAAGATATGGAAGCAATATAAGTTTCCAAGAATAAATGAATGAATAATGAAGAAGTGATGCATGCATGTATACAACGGAATATAATTCAGCCATAAAAAGTGAAATCTTGCCATCTGCAGCAACATGGATAGACCTAGAGGGTGTTATGCAAAGTGAAATAAGTCAGAGAAAGACAAATATCAGATGATTTCACTTATATGGGGAATTTAAAAAACAAACAAGCAGAACAGAAAAAGACTTATAGATACGGAGAACATTTTGGGGGTTGGCATTGGAGAAAAATGTAAAGGGATAAAGAAGTTTAAATTGGTAGATACAGAATAGTCATGGGGATATAAAGTATAGCATAGGGAATATAATCAATTCTATTCTATATAATAAAAGCTTAATATGCAAATTGTCTCCTCAACTGGGAGTTCAACTGGTGAAGTTCGAAGAGGGGGCGGGGCCAACCAGACAACCACCCTTCCATGGCCCGCCTGCCCCTGATCAGCCTCCCCAATCACAATCAGGAGCAGGCAGGCCAGCCAACTGCCCATGGCCTCTAACCCCAGCTGGCCCGACCTGATCAGGGTGGGCCATCCAGAACCCACCCATGCACGAATTCGTGCATCAGGCCTCTAGTGATAATATAATAACTGTGGTGTCAGAATGTGCCAGAAGCCAATTCCAGCATGTCATAATTGCAAGAGTTTCATCAAAAGATTGATGAAACTTGGGGACTCAACAAGGGCTGAGTCACATACAAGGGCTGAGTCAAATACAAGGGCGTTGTCACCTGTTGGGAATGGCTGAGGGCATTTTCCCGAACCTGAAAAGGGATGATTGCTTGCTGCCAGACAGCTCAGGGCATCTTAATCTACATGTTATTGCCTCCTACTGGCCAAACACCTGAACAGCCGTAGGCAAATTCTCCCAATCTGACAATGGATTCTGTACCTAACCCTACCCTTTGAAGTGTATATCTACACCTTGCCTTAGGACAATTTGTGTTAATAAATAGCAAGGGGTCCTGAGACAAGGAGAACTTAGTTCCTTTAGCTACTAAGTCTTCTCTGACTCCCTAATACTTTTCAAAATTATGTTTTGCCTCTGGACTCTTACGCACAGCCCTTCTCCAGATTTCTGAACCCTTCTAGATGCCGAATCAAGACCACCAGCAAGAATGGATAGTAGGTTTATTGGGGCAATCACTCCATAAGTTAAGTAAATATCTAATCACCGGGTTGTACACCTTAAACTAATATTATATATCAACTGAGATTGAAAAAATTTATTTGAAACAAAATTGAATTATTTTTTATGGAATTTTGAAAGTCATTCTTTTTGACTATCCTCAGTTTTTTATATCATACTTTACATTTTATATTTATAAGTTTCTTTGAAAATTTATATAGCTATCCATCTATCAATCTACATATTTCTCTATGCTTTCTGCATATCCATGTATTTAATCTAATATTTAAATGTGTTCACAATACTAGTAAACAAAATTCTCCAGGAAGATATTTAAATTCAAACACTCCTGAAAATTTCTGTCCCCATGTAGACCAGATGCAGCATCTTGAGTCTTTTTCAGTCAGGTCGATGCTACTGTCTGTTTCCCGGAAGGCCAAATGATTCCTTTCTCTGAACCAGATAGCTGAAGATCTCATTGGATAGCTGGTTCAAAGGCCAGCAAATGGGAAAGATGTAATTGTAATCATAGCACTCATGGAAAAGAGGACAATGGATGTCAGGGTGAACACAGAAATAGATATTAATGACCCATTGAAACCAATATCATACTGAACCTCTTGACTCTGTCATCTCCGTTTTTTAAAAAGTATATTTTATTGATTTTCACAGAGAGGAAGGGAGAGGGATAGAGAGTTAGAAACATCGATGAGAGAGAAACACCAATCAGCTGCCTCCTGCACCCCTCCCGCCACTGGGGATGTGCCCACAACCAAGGTACATGCCCTTGACTAGGATCGAACCTGGGACCCTTGAGTCCGCAGGTTGACGCTCTATCCACTGAACCAAACTGGTCATGGCATGTCATCTCCGTTTTTCATGCAGATCTCGAAATCAGTCTTTTTAAAAAATAAGATTAGATCCATTGTCTTCTTTTCCTTCTATAACACTTTATTCATGTGTAGAAATAGATTTAAATTACTTTATTAAAACATACTCATTAAATCATTTGTGAATAAACTCTTTAAAATATGTTCACTCTTATTTGGCCTTTCTCATATTTTGTTAGTTCTGATTTCTCCCTGTATCAGCGTTGAGTTTTAAGAGACACTTCCAAAAGAGACTAAGGCATTTTAAAACTTCATTTGCTCCTGGTTCAGTAGATCATAACTCCCCTTTTCCTTACTTTCCTTTACAGAACCAGCAGTTACCCCTTCGTACGGATACCCAGCACCTACCTTTTAGCTCAGCTCTTGTAGAGCTTGTCAGCCTCTCTTACTCTTCATATGTGAGTCTTTGTCTTGTGCTGTGTAGCAGACAGCCTTGGAATCAGCCAGCCTGGGCTTTAAATCCCTATCCTTTCACTTGCTAGATGTGGGCAAGGGCAATATCCGTTCTAAACCTTAGTCTCCTCATCTACAAAATGGGGATGGTAATAGCTCATAGCGTGTGGGGTTCTTTGAGTTTCAAATAAGATCATACAGGCAAAATACTGACACATCTTAGCTACTCGGTGCATGCCACTCATTGGTGAAGTTCTGCCTCCTTTTGGAGCTCTGCAGTTTGCTCTCCTCACTGTGGTTTAGAAGTAACAAGACTGTGTTTGCATCACCATACGCTATGCTCTTCTCCTTTAATATAACGCTCCGACCGATGAGGATGAGCTCCTCCCAGCCCCTCCCTCTAGTAATTTTAAGAATTGCTGGCTCCCTGAGACTATGAAAAAATATGCCCATAGAGTTTGCTCATTCCATCCCCAGCTATGGCATGAACAGTACGTACTTAGTCCTGTGACCCTGCAATCCCTAACATAGCAGAGCCTACCTGAGTACATAGTCATTATCAATAAACTAATTTCAGAGCAAAACGATTCTTGGCCCACACTGCCATAGGATCCTGAGTAGCCCCTACGTGGCTGTGTGAGAAGAGTAGATTCTTCCTGAAATTGAGTTGTGGATGGGTATGGGGTGCAGACAGACAATGCATTTATCCTTCATATTGTTGGGCAGAAAGAGTACTTTCAGGATGCACGTGGAAATAAGTGTGTACTGACAAGCACCTGGTGATTTAAGAGGCATACTCACAGATAAACGCAGTATCCCTGGGGGAGGGTTGATGCTGAGACAACTACAAGATGATGTTTTCAGGATTTAAGCACATTGAGTAATGTAAAAGGTGAACTTTTAAATCACATCTTCCTGACATAGTTTGAGGTTTGAGATTTCTAAAACTGTGTTAAAATAGCCCGGGCTGTTGAGTAGCATAGAGTAAAAGAGTGGAGATAAAGGCCTAAGAATCCTGAGATCTTATCTTTGAAGGAGAAATGTGCTCTATTATCTTAGCTGGTGACGGCTAAGCGAGTGGAAGCATTGTGAGCGCTCAGCAATTCTGCTGGAGACTCTTCTGGCCAACTTTTTTCGTTATTCACTTACACTTCTCATTATTGGAAGCTCGTTAAACATTTTTGGGCTTTTAAGAATTTTATTGAAGTACTTGACTTTTTGACGGTCTGGCTCTTTTCAGCAGTGACTTAGCACATCTGCTCAGCAGTATTTTGATTTTTGACATTCCTTTTAGCTTCTACAAGAGCATTGCCTGCAGAATTTTTAGAAGCAAAATTATTCTCATTGCATCAGTTTTTATATTCTTGCTAGTGAAATTGCATGGACATAATTTTCCATGAGTTATAGCTGTGGTCTACTTCTTTGAGAAATTTGTTGTATTCTTTGCTCATGTCAACGGCAATATATTCAGGGTACTCATTTGTTAGTTAAGGTTATATGTGTTATCTATGAAATAGGCTTTCTCTTTGTTTTATATGTTATTTTAAATTATTTTGTTTTTATCAAAACAGAACAGGCATGCTCAAAATTCACACACTGCAGATAGGCCCTGATGTAAGGATCCATTCTTCCCCTCACTCCTCAGAAACTATCATTTTCAAGTGTTGTTATTAGACCTATTGTTGGTTCATCTCGTGCATCTAAATAAGAAGCTATTTCTTGAAATACTAGGGACCCGGTGCACAAAAATTTGGGTGGGATACCTCAGCCTGGCCTGTACTCTCTTGCAGTCTGGGGCCCCTCGGGGGATGTCCACCTGCTGTCATGCCTGTCCAGCCTGAGTGAGGGGCTGAGGGTTGTTTGCAGACTGGCCAAGCACCCCAGTGGGGACCCTCACCCCATGGGGGTGTGGCCAGCCTGGGTGAGGGGCTGAGGGTCGTTTTCAGGCTGGCCACAGCTCCCATTGATCCAAGGTCCCAGCGAGGCTGGCTGGAAGCAGGTTTCTGGGGTTTATTTATCTTCTATAATTGAAACTTTGTCCTTGAGTGGAGGCCTCAGCCGGCCTAGTCAGGCAGTTTCCTCCATCGCTGGCCTCCTGTTTGCTCTAGCTCTGTGGCTGCTAGCTGCCATCTTGGACTGGGTTAATTTGCATATTGTTGCTCTGATTGGCTGGTGGGCATGGCTTTGCTGGTGGGCATGGCTTAGATGTAATGGAGTGAGGGTTAATTTGCATATTACTCTTTTATTAGATTAGATAGATCAGCTTTGGAAATATTAACTGTAGTGCCTCTATTGTGAAAGATAAGTGTTTGATGCATATTATTCAATCCCTTTCTGCCTTCTCAATTATTGATGTTATCATTATTATTTTATTAGTTTTTTAAAATAGTTTCAACCATTGTATATAAACTTAAATTTATTATTCTATCAAATTCAGATAGCAACTCTTGAGTTTGTACTAATGTAAGAGATGGTTATTAGCAACCTTGTCAATCCTTTTTAAGCTTTTCCATCTATAATTGCACTATATTTTTAATATTGATAATATGCATTTGGTTCTTAAGCATGATTGGGTCTGCCACTGTATCTTCTGCTTTAGCTCTATCCATATCTGCATAAATATTTCATGTATTATCTGTATTTAAATATATTAGTATTTTTTTATAGGTTGAGCCTAATGAAGTTCTCTATTATTTTAGTATTTTTAGCTTCAGAACCAATGGGGAGTTAGCATTCCCTTTCTAACGGTCCACTGTAGAGACTTCCCCATTAGAAGGTTATCACCAGAATTAGGTCAAATGAATGATCTTTGCTAACTCTTCATTAGTTGCTGGAAATCATTCCGTATTGCCATTTGCTTCGTATGTGAACCCTGGGTTTTTCCTACAGTTGTTTTTGTGTTGTTTTCTGTGGCATTCTTCCTGAG
>PVJC01032322.1:0-20446 GCA_004026665.1 Murina feae
TTCCATGTATGTGAATGCTTTTGAGTGTTTTTATTGTAGTTGATTTCTAGTTTCATCTCTTTGTGACCCAAGAAGATTCTTGATATGATTTCAATCTTCTTGAACTTGCAGAGACTCAGTTTGTGTCCTAACATGCACTTGAGGAGAATGTATACTCTGCAGCTTTGGGAAGAAATATTTGTAAATCTCAATTATTGTTCAGGTTCTTGGTCCATTTTTTTGTAAGATTGTTTTCTTTTTCTTATTGATTTACTCTTCTTCATTATAACTTTTACTACTAATCGCATGGTGTATATGTTGTAAATATTTTCTCCCTATCATTTGACTTTTTACTTAATATCAAATAATATAAAAACCAGACTTTTTAATCATGCCTAGCTTATATAGCTCAGTGGTTGAGTATTGACCTATGAATGAGGAAGTCACAGTTCGATTCCTGGTCATGCCATATGCCTGGTTGTGGGCTTGATCCCCAGTGTGGGGGTTGCAGGAAGCAGCCAATTAGTGGTTCTCTCTCATCATTGATGTTTCTGTCTCTCTCTCTCCCTCTCTCTTCCACTCTGAAATAAAAAAAATTTTTTTAATAAAATAATAATAATAAATCCCAGATTTTATAATCAAATAATTTTGAAAATGCTATGGTTACAGATTCAGACTTCTTTCCTCTAGAACTTGTTAAGGCCTTTATTATGTGATAGATAAGCTGGATACTAAAAGTGATGGAAAAAATAAAACCTCAAATTAATCTAACTTATGATCAGTGGTATAAGACATCTCTATAAAATACCAGTAAATCAAATCACCATGCTCCTAAATGATATTTTACATGTTAGACTATTTGTATAACAGTAACATAATATACTACCAACTAAGTTTTCTATATGCATATAGTGACAATATGCCTCCAACTAATAAGTTCTTTCTATATAAGGCTAGTCATATAACCATGCCCAACCATAAATCAAAGAAAAAAATCTCTACAGGCAATTTGAGAGATGTCAAAGTGGTACTTAAGACAATTGAACATCCATTCTTTATTAAAACTCTTAGGAAAGTAGGAATGAATGGATATTTGGACATTTTGCTAAAGATGGCAATCAATCCCAGTCCAAGAGCACACTACATCTCATGGTAAAGCAGTGGAGGCATTCCTCCTAACACAGAAAAAGCACAATCACCACCACCCCAATAAAGCATCCAGGAATTTCTAGCCAATGCAATAATAAATGAAAAGTAGACACGTTACAAAATGCCAGGCCGCTGTGTTAGTATTCATAGATGTCATAAAAATATAATAAGACAAATAAAAGGGAAGTGCTAAGCACCCATTATAAAACAATTTACAAAACTTAATGGCTTTCCCAATATCAGCAGTAGCCTGTTAGAAAACATAATATTTTCAAAATAACAACCAAAACATAAGATACAAATAAGCACAAATTTGTTAAAAGTGTGTGAAGAAAACTACACATCTTGTTGAAAGATATAGAACAATATATGAATAGACAAATAAATATATATTCCAAGTTGTGTATGAGAATATTCAATGTTATAAGGATATAGCTATTCCTCAAATAATTTAAAAAGTTAAATGTAAGTCTAATTTAACTCCAATTTGATTTTTGGTTTATTTATTTCTAATGTCATTAAAAGTATATGTCCTTTAATCAGATATTAAAAATTTAATAACCTAAATGTCCAACAATATGGAATTGGCTAACTAAATTATGGCTCATCTAAGTGAGGAAAAAAAATCCTGCATAGTTTATTTAAATTCATGTTTTACAAAAATAATAACATGAAAATGTTTAAGATATAATTTTCAGTAAAAAATCAGTTTCAAAAAATATTACAAATAGAGATTGATATGTTTATATATTTGTGTATATGCCTGAGCTTTACCCAGCCAAACATTAGTTACCAGGCCATATGCCAGGGTAACTACTGTCTCTTAGATTTCTTCAATCTACAGTTTTATAGAAGTTCTTTCACTTAGCTCTCTTGATTAATACAGTAACCAAAAAGTAAAAGACAAACAGTCCAAAAAAATGTAAGCAAAGGTATTCGTATGCATTGGGATGGGGGTTGGGGGGATGAAAACAATGGTACAATACCAAATAATGCATATAACAGGAAATTCAAATAACTTAAGAACATAAAAAAAGTTTAGCATCACTAATAAATATATATGCACATATATACACATATAGGAATTAAACCAATGTTATATCATTTTCAGCTTATCAAATTTATTTTTTAATTAAATAATGTTACCAGATGTGGAAGAGGATAGGATAAACTTTCTCAAATACTGATGTATGAAATTAAAATTTCTGGGAAATAATCTGATATTATATACAAAGAACACTAAATGTTCAAATAATATAACATTTTATATACAAACTAGAGGCCTGGTGCATGAAATTTGTGCATGGGGCGGGGGGCAGTGTCCCTCAGCCCAGCCTGAACCTTCTCCAATCTGGGGCCCCTCGGAGGGATGTCTGACTGCCAAAGGAATCGGGCATAAACCGGCAGTCGGACATTCCTCTCACAATCCAGGACTGCTGGCTCCCAACTGCTCACCTGCCTGCCTACCTGATTGCTCCTAACTGCTACTGCCTGCCAGCCTGATAACCCCATAACCATTCCCCTGCCAGCCTGATCAATGCCTAACTGCCTTCTCCTACAGGCCTGGTCCCCCACAAATGCCCTCCCTCCCCTGTAGGCCTAGTCACCCCCAACTGCCCTCCCCAGCTGGCCTGGTCACCTCTAACTGACCTCCCCTGCTGGCCATCTTGTGGTGGCCACCTTGGGACCACATAGGACAGCCATCTTGACGACGTGGGGGTGGCCATCTTGTGCAAGGGTGTGATGGTCATGCATATTACCTTTTTATTATATAGGATGGACCCATCAAGTCCATCACTAGGAATATTATCCTAAAGAACAAATCTAAGATTTTAAGAGATTGCTATAGAAGTCCAGCAAAGCATTATCCATATGGTGTCTGTGGAAATGACCTAGATTTCCAGTAACTCAGTATGTTTTATATAAAATGTGGTTCATCCATCTGATGGGATACCAACTTGAAACATTCTGTTTGAGAGGAATAAGTAATGACTTTCTCTCATGTTTCTTTTTTAAATGATCAGTAACTTCTCTCTCTACTGTCTTCAAAATATATTCCAGATCCAGTCACTTCCCAGCGTGTCCACTTCAAATGCCCTGACCCAAGCAGCCTCGCTCTTCTGTCTGGGCTATTACCCAGCCCCTTAACTTGTCCTTCTCACCCACTCCCTCCACAATGAGCCTGGAACCACAAGCTCTCAAAGCAAAACTGGATTCTTTCACTCCCTGCCTAGAACTCTCCAGTGGCTTCCCATTGGAATTAGAATGAAATCAAACTCCTCCCCATCACTCTGGATCCGCTGACTGCCTCTCCTCCCTCATTTCCACCCATCTCCTGACCTCCACCCTCTACAGAATGGCCAAGCTTGTGCTATTCCGGCTTCTTTGCTTGCAAATTCATCCCCTTGGAACAGCGCCCTACAGACCTCCTCAGAGCTGCCCCTTTCCCATCATTTACATCCCAACTGAAGTGCCAGGTTCTTAAAATGATCTTCCCAGACCTCTCTTCCTAGCTAAAGTGGTATCCTCTCTCCTCAAAATCCCTCTAGCCCGTTAGCCATGTGTTGTTGTTTTTCAAAGCACGTATTACTTTCAAAATAGTCAGGGTTGGCCTCTTTGTTGCCTGTCTGTTCACCTGCGTAAGCAGAAGGACCACCTTTCTTGTTTACCACTGTGTCCCCCTTTGCTTGAGAATGACTGTGCCCACTTATTCACTCAGCAGAGACGCACTGACTGGCCCCTGTGTGCCAGGCACTGTGCGGGTGCACATGGCACATCCCTGCCTCTACAGAGCTTCTATGTTAACACTGGTGAGGGGGGGAGACAAGAAGCTCAGTGAAAAGGTAGCTTATCCAATGTGTTAGACCATGACAAATGCTGTGGGGCAAAGGAACAGACGCAGAGAGCAGAGTAAGGAGGAGCGCAGGGACAGCTGGGGAGGGGCGGTAGTAGACTGCGGAGTTAAAGAAGGTGATCAGTGCGGGCCTCCTTGCGAAGGAGATGTTTGAGTGACAACCTGGAGAGGAGCAAATCCATCAGGCACGTACTGGGAAGGGCAGTCGAGGCCAAGGCAACAGCTAGACCAGGAGCTCCAAGGCAGGAGCAGAGTGGAGAGGGTGGCGTGGGCCTGATGCTTTGCTCACTCAGAACCAAGTCTGCCTTCTTCTGAGAAAGGATTCTCCATCCCTGTGTCCCTGTTGGTGGTACTCAGTGGCCTGCCGAGGGGTGATTGGCCACAGGACTCCTGCCTAACTGAAGCCACATCATTTCCCAGGACCTTGTAAGTTTGACTTACACTGAAGAGAATGTCTCCTTTCCCTCTGGTCGGCAAGTGAAGGATAAGAGCCTGGAGCTGCCGGCACCCAATCATGCCTTCCCAGGGACCAGCATGTGTTGTGTGCCGGTTCCTATTCTGGCACTGTGGCTGCAGTGGTTAATGAGAAATGGGATTCCTGCCTCTTGAAGAAGAGGAATATAATAAATAATTCAACAGAGAAAAGTGGGAACTTTCCAATGGCGCTGAGGTCTATGAAGATCTTCAGGTGCTCAGATAGGAAATGACTAGGAAGGGGACATTGGTGGTAAGGTCTGAGTGAGGGACTTTCTTTTTTAACATATTTTATAAATTTGTTTACAGAGAGCGCGAGAGAGGGATAGAGAGTTGGAAACATCGACGAGAGAGAGACATTGATCAGCTGCCTCCTGCACACCCCCTACTGGGGATGTGCCCACAACCAAGGTACGTGCCCTTGACCGGAATCAAATGTGGGACCTTTCACTTTGCAGGATGATGCTCAGCCAATCCGGTTAGGGCTGACTGGGGGACTTTTGAAATGAGATCTTGATGATGAGAAGGGATCAGCCATGCAAATGGCACAGGATGATGCATTCCAGGCAGAGGTCCTGAGGTGGGAATGAGCTTGTCAATCCATATGCTGGGAGGAGGGTGCTGTGGCCAGAGCTTAGGGAGTGATGGAGGAAATGACCCGAGTTGAAGGCAGAGAGGGAGGTCACGTGCCTTGCAATGTGACTAAGCTGGTTGGTGGAAAGGAAACTCATGCGGGGAAAGATGCAGAAACAAGAAACCTGAGAGTCCTGCAAACAATCAGAGTATAGTTCCACTCATCCTGCAGTCAGCTCCCAGCTCATCCTGTCCAAATACAGGAGCCAGAAAGCCCCCTGGCACTTCAGCTACGTTTCCTGTCACTGAAACCAAAACAGTTGTGATCATGTATCTATAATAGTTTATAGATAGAGCTGAATATAAAAAACTAAAGGCCGGGTGCACAAATTTGTGCACTTGGAAGCGGAGGTGAGGTCCCCTCAGCCCAGATTGCAGAGGGTGCAGGCCAGGCCAAGGGACCCCACTGGTGCATGATTGGGGCTGGGGAGGGACATAGGAGGTTGGCCAGCTGGGGAGGGACCATGAGAGGTCTCCAGGGCATGTCTGGCCCATCTCCCTCGGTCCCAATCAGCCAGACCCCAGCAGCAAACTGACCTACCGGTCAAAGCATCTGCCCCCTGGTGGTCAGTGCATGTCATAGCAACTGTTCGACCTGTCGACTATCTGCCCCCTGATGGTCAGTGCACATCATAGCAAGTGGTTGATTGGCCTTAGCATATCATTAGCATATTATGCTTTGATTGGTTGGATGGATGACTGAACACTTAGCATACTAAGCTTTTATTATATAGGATACTGGAAGAAATTACATTGCAATATTAACAATATGTATCTGGGTTACAGAATTTAATATCTTCTTTATACATTTTTATATTTCCTTAATTCAGTACATTGAACATAACCTAGTGTTTGAAAATTGTGGATTTTCTTTCTGATTGGATTTTCCCGCTTTGCCCTCTCTCATCCAGTGGAAGCCACTATGATGGTATGCCAGCACACCTCCCACGCTGTCCTTCATTCCTGCCCCTGACAAGTTCATGACCAAATGTGAAAACAGTTGCAAAAACAAATAGAATATCTTTCTGGGTATTTCCATTGGGCTAGGAAAAAGCCCCCTTGCCTGTCGATTCCCAAACTGAGGAGCATCCCACGTTAACGTGGCACATGGATCTACTCTCTGAATCATGATTTCCCCACTTGCAAAATCAGTGATGGTCAGAAGAAACCTTAAGTCCACTTCATGGGCAATTAGGACACAATTTCGCGTACCAGTTAATGGGTTCCCCTGCTCCCAGTGTACAGATGAAAACACTGAGGCCTGGGAAGTTTAAGTGACTTGTCAAGGTCAACACTCTCAGCCATTTCATTCTACAGCAAATGAAAGTTGGAGCAAAGGACAAGCCCAGGTGTAAGCAGAGGCAGCAACTGCACGGGCCACGAGCTTTCTGTCTGAATTCTCTTGGCAGAAAATGCCGCTCTGCTATCAGGGCAGGCCAGTGTCATCGGAAAAACTCGTGGAACAAAGCAGTTTAATTAAAGGGAAAAAATTAGTTGGGTTACAGAGCTGTTCTCTTCACTCCAGGATGGAAATTAATTTATAATAACCTTATCTTTTATTCATGGCAAGCTGCATATTTCAGACTATGTTGGCATGCTTATATTTTCCAGTGGAATGTGAAATAATTGTGTGTTTCTAATGGGTGCAAGCGGGTTACAGTGCTGAAAGGACACGGCCGAGTCCCGCTGGCCACTCAGGGATGGCTGAGCCGTGGGCAGACGCGTGGGTTCCTCCTGATGAGTCATGATGTTTAAAATTCCGAGGCTGCAGCAGGCTTCCCAGCAGCCCTTTCAGATTGATCACTCTGGCCCTAACTCCATTAGCGGCCGAGGACAAAGGAAGCCCATTCATTTTCCTCTAACGCCCTCCTTCTCCCTTCTCAGACCAACTTGACGGAGCTGAAGTCCTTCGGCTCCCCCCCTCCGGCCGTCAGCAACGTCAGCGCCGCGGTGATGGCACTCATGGCCCCCGGGGGCAAGGTGCCCAAGGACCGCAGCTGGAAGGCCGCTAAGGTCACCATGGCCAGAGTGGATGGCTTCCTGGACTCCCTCGTCCACTTTGACAAAGAGAACATCCACGAGAACTGCCTCAGAGCCATCAGGCCGTACCTGCAGGACCCCGAGTTCAACCCGGAGTTCGTGGCCACTAAGTCCTACGCGGCTGCGGGCCTCTGCTCCTGGGTCATCAACATTGTGAAGTTCTACGAGGTGTTCTGCGATGTGGAGCCCAAGCGCCAGGCGTTGGGCAGAGCCACCTCAGACCTCACCACCGCCCAGGAGAAGCTGGCAGCCATCAAGGCCAAGATCGCTGTAAGTGAGCGGTGCCCTCTGACCCTGCTGGGTACCTCCGACCCTGCTGGGTGCCTGCTGACTCTGTCAGACACCCTCTGACCCTGCTCAGTGCCCTATAACCTTGCTGGGTACACTCTGACCCTGCTGGGAACCCTCTGACCCTACTGGGTGCCTCTGACCCTGATGGATGCCTCTGACCCTGCTGGGTGCCTCTGATCCTGCTGGGTGCCCTCTGACCCTACTGGGTGCCTCCTACCATGCCCTCTGACCCTGCTGAGTGTCCGCTGACCCTGCTGGGTGCCTCTGATCCTGCTGGGTGCCCTCTGACCCTACTGGGTGCCTCCTACCATGCCCTCTGACACTGCTGGGTGCCCTCTGACCCTGCTGGGAACCCTCTGACCTTGCTGGTGCCCTCTGACCTTTCTGGGTGCCTGCTGACTCTGCCAGGCACCCTCCGACCCTGCTGGCCGCCTTTTGACCCCATTGGGTGCCCCCTGTACAAATAGTGCCTTCTGCCATTCCCAGAGCCTAGAAGCAGGGAAAACTAGTTGATGTGCAAAATCTCCTGATTTTTCAGTTGAGGCAACTTTTTGTTTTTAATTTTGTTTTATTGCTTAAAATATTACAAAGAGTATTACATATGTCTCCTTTTTTTCTGCCCCCTCCCTCCCAACAGCTGAGACAACTTTTTAAATTTCTTCCTCAAACACTGCATAGTTCAGACAAGACACTAAGATGACATAGAGATGTATAATAGACAAATAGTGTTATGCATGAAACCATCTGTTATCTCATTAAGCACAAGTGAATTTCACATGTTTGCACATCTGATAGCTAAGAATAAAAGGTCAAACATTTGAGATTCTTTCTCTCTTTGAGATGCAGGCTTTGTCCACCCAGCCTCACCTTTTGTACCTTTTACGCCTTTTACCTTCAGCCTGTGCAGGTGCCCTCCTGCAGCTCCCTCAGCAGTGTGGGCGCGTGGCCTGCCATGTGGGCACGTGGCCTGCAGTGTGGACACGTGGCCCGCTCGGCACTGTGCCATCTGCATTGCTCCATGAGAGCTTTTAAAGCAACTAGTATATTGACAGTAAATAAAAAACTAATGAAGGTCATTAGTTTTGATTAACCTGCTATTGATATCTAATCTAATAAAAGAGTAATATTGAAATTGACCGTTTCTACAGGACACCTAAGCCACACCCACCAGCCAATCAGAGTGGCTGTATGCAAATTAACCCAGCCAAGATGGAGGTCGGCAGTCAGGGAACTAGAGTAAACAGGCAGCTTCCACTGCAGCAGGAGTAAACTGTCTGCCAGCCGGCTGGCTGGGCCTTTCTGTGCTCCAGGCAACATTGTTGCAATTATAGAAGCCTCAGAGCTGAAGCAGACAGGAGGCTTCCGTTGCACCAGTGATGGAGGAAACTGCCTGCCTAGATCTACTAAGGCAACATTCTTTCAATTATAGAAGCCACAGAGCTGAAGCCAACAGGAGGCTTTGTTACCTGCCTAGGCCTTGGCTTAAAGGAACAGTATCAATTATAGAAGATAAATAAACCCCAGAAACCTGCTTCCAGCCAGCCTTGCTGAGACATTGGGTCAATGGGAGCTATGGGCAGACTAAAAGCCTGAAAACAGCCCTCAGCCCATCACCCACACTTGCCACACCCCAATGGGGTGAGGGTCCCCACTGGGGGCTTGGCCAGCCTGCAAACAACCATCAGCCCCTCACCCAGGCTGACCAGACACGCCAGCAGATGGACATCTCCAGAGGGATCCCAAACTGCGAGAGGGCACAGGCCAGGCTGAGGGGCCTCCTGAGTGCACAAATTTTTGTGCACCGGGCCCCTAGTTTGATTATAAATGCCTCATCCAGCCTAGGGTTAGGGGTGATCTAGGGTTCACGCCTATTTGAGATTTCCCATGAACATTACCTTTGCTATTAAAATGGATCCTATGGGATTGAGAGGTAGACATTGGAGCCCCAGGGGATGGCATAGCAGCTGAAACCCACTAGCAGACCTCACTTCTAACCCAAGCTGTAATATCTGCTTCTGTGTGATGTCTAGAAAGATCTTTAAAATGTCCAGACTTCAGTTTCCTGGAGTAAAACAGACACAATAATGTCGCTGCTTCATTCAAGGAGAAAATGCGTGTAGGCAGGAGCCCAGAGCCCAGCCCCTGCTGACACGGAGCTGCTGCCGTGAGGTGGTTACGGCCGCCGAGCCTGCTGGACTGTGCTCCCCGGCCTCCTCCCCAGCTACGTGTGCTCTCACACGCACACACAACCCTGGTAATCAGTCACTATCACGACCAAGGTCGAGCTTTCATTTCCACACATGCATCCCAGGCATATAAGATTCTCGCTGCACATTTCTCATGCTGATAGAAAGGGTTTTTACAAATGGTGAAAAGGAGGCTTGTTGACATGTTGCATGCTTCGTGCCCTGGGCTTATTGACTGGTGGGTTAAAGTCTATCGCTAAAGGCTAGTTCAAAGGTCAGGCAACCAATCTCTATAAACAAGAGGCACTTTTGACAAAGCAACTCACCCCTCGATATGTTTGCTTTATAAATCCAGATGCGCGCAGGCCAGTTTCCTTGAAGCACACCATCATCACCATAACTACGGCCCTCTTCAAAGAATACCAAACACAAGCACCATCACGTCCCAGGACTGTTTCTGGGGGAAATACCTCCCTGTGATACTCCTATTCTTCAGTCTCTCCCAGAATAGTGTTACAAGAACTGCGTTTCAAAGCACTCTTCACTCGATTTATTTAAAGAAACATTTGGTGCAAAAGGAATGTTTGCAAAATGTTTATACCTTTTCCGTAGCCAACACTCCCATGACAGCCTCCTCAACCTGTGAATGCAACACAATGTTTTAAAATACTTGGCTACCTTATGAAGGCACTTCTTTCCTGCCAACATATTTTTTAATATACTTTCACTTTTAACAGCTGCTTCTCCATCTTTTGCTTATTCACATGACTATCAACACCCCAAGAGTTTGACCACTCCCCACCCCCCAATAACAGAGGAATTCGTTAACACCATCTCTGACATGGGGGCCCACTCAGGCCAAGGACATTCTTCCCAATGAGTCACCAAGGCCATCGTCAGCCTTCTCCAGTTGCACAGCACCCCAAGCCTTGTTTATAGAATTTTAGGGTAATTCGACGTAAATTGTATATTCAAGATGCTCAAATTATACAATTACTAGAGGCCCAATGCACGAAATTTATGCAAGGGGCTCGGCCCTCGCAGCCCCAGCTGCCTTGTGGCCCATCCCCCACCCACTGATTCATTCTGGAAGCTCATTATGCCCTCTAGTCTAATTAGCATATTAGCTATTTATCATATAGGATAATTTCCATTAAACTATACATGCAATTATAATACATAGAATATGAATAGCAGTGGTTAGTTCTGGGTGGTAGATTTTAGGTGGTGCTTGTCCGTATTTTCTTTATTTTATAATAAACATATTGTATATTATTATAAATTGTAAAAGTAATAGTAATGAAAACAAGTAAGGCATTTCATTGGCATATCTTCACCATAAGTAAAATATCAAATATCTAATGAGAAACCACAGTCTTCTGCCCTTTAATTATTTTGTCTATTTCAGTGGGTTGTTGATACCCCTCAGAGCTTGCTACATAGAGGCTTCAATGCATTGTATTGAACTTATCTCCATGTTCCACACATAGGGTTTGAAGTGATTTAATTAGTTACCAACATTTAAAACAATAGGAGCTTCTTGTAAAAAATTGATATCTGGAAAGTCTTAAAAGAATAAGATTCCCAAATAGCACTAACTGACTCTGGAGTTAAGTAGTGGCCTCTCATTCAAGCAGACAGTTTTGCTATAGTCATCAGACCAGTTTATATGATCTTCCTGGCCTCTGCTCATTTGAATTTCTGGCTCTTTCTATGTACTGTGCTGGCATCACCTTTCCCGATGTATCTTGTTCAGGCAGTAAACTTGCTGCTAGATGAGACTCTAAGATGTTCATCTACACATCTTCCCAAATCATTGTGGCAACTGTGAGTTGGTATAACCTTTATTTCTTGTGCTATCAGATAGAGTTAGCTTCCTTGGGGCTCTGCTCTTTCCTTCAGCGTCCTCCCTACCTTCCAATTCCCAGCTCCTATTATCACTACTTATTATCACTGTTGCTTTTGAGTCAGCAAGATTGAAAATATCTGCATTCTATTCTATAACCAAAATTAAGTGGTCCATGCTCTATCCTTGACTGATTCAAAGAGCTGAAACGGAATACAAACAGAATCAGTAAGTTCCGTTTATATTCTGTGAATATGTTTATATTGTTCATAGCAAACCTAAGTGGTACGCTAGTATTATATTGCCTTTCTTATACAGCCATTTCTACAACCCTGGAATTTCTTTCCTTTACCTTTTTTCTCTTCCATTAGTTCTTTTTGCATAGCCTCAATTACTTTTAAACTCTTTATCTAATTCATATTCTACCCAGTCATCAAGACTTTTCTCCCTAATCCCCAACTCAGAGCTCCAATGCTACTATATTTCACTGCTTTCTTGGGTTCATTCCAAAGGCTCCTAGACCCCATGCTTTCTTTCTCCTTTCTTAATTTCTTCTCTTGTTTTGTGACAGCTCTCTTAAAAGTAACTTTCTTAGAAATGTTAGGTAAGAAGTAAATGTTCTGAATGGCTCCAGTCTGAAATTGTCTTTATTTTTAAACTGAGCTGACAATTTTGCTGAGTATTGAATTCTGAGTTGCTAGTTTTTTTTTCTGCTTAGAACACTGAATGCTTTATCCTCATCTGGTGAGAAATCTGATGAACAGACTTATCAATGCACTATGTTTCTCTCTTTTTGGAAGTCTTTCAAATTGTTCTTTATTCTTGGTGTCCGAAACTTTACATTGACATGCTTAGCTACCATCCTTTTTTATAATGTAGAGACTTCTCTTCATTTCTAAAAAAAAAAAAAAAAATTATTTTGTATTACTTCTTGGTTAATCTCCCTTCTGTTTCCTTTTTCACTTTATCTTGCTGAACACATACTTATTGAATGTTAGACCTTCTGATGGGGCCCTGTTTTCTCTGATGTTTCTATACTTCATGTTTTCTTATACTTTCTAGATTTCCTCAAATTTATCTTTTAAAACTTCCCTAGATTTTGTTGGGTTTTTTTTACATTAACAATCATAATTTCCACATTTTTGAGTTCTCTGTTCTTTTAACTAGCATCCTTTTCTAGTTTTATGGATGAGGCAACCTGAATCTCTCTGAGATGCTAATTGTGACGGATTCTGTGCTTTGTTGTTGTTTCTATGCTTAGAAGTTATCTCCGTGTTCCAAGGTCATGTTTTTAATTCTCATGTGACTTAATCTAGGCCTCCATCAAATATCTTCTTGTTCTTTCTTTGGCAAGAACCATGAGCAAGAGCTGATTGTAGCTGTGCAGACAAGGGCGGAGCCGGGTAACAGACAGCTTGCTCTCCAGATCCGCGGAGCTATGCTGGATGCATCCGAACTACCAGAGTATGTTGTTTTTTTCCCTGCCGCTGTCGAATCTCCAGCCTGGTGACATACATGCCTGGTGGCCTTGCATACTGAGCATGCAAATAGAGATATCGAGTGGGGAATTAATAGGCTTCCAATTTATCCTCTTACTTTCTTTTTCTTTTTTTTCCTGTTGATTGTTGAAAGTATCACGTGGATCCTCCTTTTTTCCTCATTAACCTCTCCCAGCCCGCTCCCATCCTCCCCTCGCTCCCTCTCCTCCTCTTTTCAGCATCACCCTTGATGGCACCTGACATTGCCAAGGGCCCAGCGTGCATGGGGCTCTGCAGGGGTGATCTCCTGGATGAAGATTGTCATTCCTCCGGCCTGCCCAAGGAGCTTCCAGCCCCCTGTCAGTGCGGTCTGCATAAAGCTATTGGAGTCCTTCACCCTCCAGTGGCCCTTCACATTCGCTTGGTGTTACGGGCCTGTGACCTTTTTAACGGCTTCACCGTCATTTTAGAAAAGTCTCAGGAAGAAGACGAATTAAATGAGTGTGGCCAGCCTGCCACCATTAATTGGATGCCTCGCCACCTGCTTTTTAAACTGCTTGGCCCTTCATTTATTTCTCTTGTAACTTGGTAATGACCAACAGGGCAGCCTGAACCCAGGTTACTGAGCAGACTCAGACGCATGCGGAGGCATCTGTCCACGTGTCTCCGTGTATGCTGATACGTATTCTAAGGGCAACAATATCTAAATACTTCAATTCTAAATTCTTAGTACATTTAGAAAAAATCGAAACTGTGTATTTTTTTTTTTAATGTCCCCATACTGTGGAGTCATGTAAGAGAACAGATGAGAACCTTACAGCTAGGGGAGGACTTAGGGTGTAGACAGGCCATCCCCACGCACAAGCCCTGCTGCAGCAGGCATGGAGTGTTGTCCGCCTGGGGCTCCTGGGGTCTTTCTGACCATTTGCAGGCCTCCAGGCTTCAGGGAGCTTTTGCTTCTCAAGGCAGTCCCTGCAGCTTTCTGGCAGCCTACGAGAGCCTGTTTTCCAGGGCACAAGGAGAAAGAGAATGTACACGTATCCATCAGCCCTCCTGGCCATAAGCCAATAACTGCTGAGCTGGTGTAGGAAATCTCAGCTTCTCACTTGGGTCAAGACTGCGCTGGAGCCCCCTCCAACCTTCTCCCTCTGGAATCTGGCTGAAGTCTCACCGGGACCCTGCCTGAGAGCGCCCTAATTTGTCTTCCTTTCCTGCCCTGCCCCCCTTCCCCCTTCTTCATAGCTTCCCCCAGGGGACTTCCTTAAAGATGCCTGCACGGGCATCTAGTCTCAAGCACTGAGGAGACGGCCCGAGATTACTGACACACCTGTGTTCCTTCCTGAACAGCACCTGGATGAAAACCTGGCCAAGCTCACAGCCAAGTTTGAGAGAGCCACAGCAGACAAACTCAAATGTCAGCAAGAAGCCGAAGCGACCGCGGGCATCATCTCCCTTGCAAATCGCCTGGTGAGTGCGGGCTCAGCGCAGAGCTTTAATTACATTAGCGGAGCTGTCAAGCTCCGAGGAGGTGGGAATGGATGAGCCAGCTCGCGCTGTGGGCTTGGGGGGAATATTAAGATGTGCCGGGATGCAGGGGCTGCATCCTGAGAAGGGTGTGAACGCACACCCCGGGCTGGTCAACGTTTCCCTGCAGAGATGGTTGGAGGATGGAACACTGGCTCCTCCAGGCAGCCCAGGCGAGATGTGAGGTGCTTACATATGTGTGTACTGACCAGAGGGAGGGCTAGAGAGCAAAGCCAGCATTTGATAGGCAGGCTCTGAAGCTCTCACCTGTGTCGTGTTCAACAATGAGGGTGTGAGGATTGGAAACTGAGGCAGAAGCAGAAAAGAATGAGACTTTTTTACCTAGAGCATTTCTGAACATGACCTTATCTGTATGCACGACACACACACTCGGACACACACACCCCATACACACCGCTGCACACATCTCACACGTACATCACACACATCACATGCATCACACACATGCACATCACACACATGCATCATACACCACACACATCACACATGCATCACATACTACCCACACACATCTCTCACACACACATAACACACATACACATGTATCACACACACAGACATATCTCACACACACACGGGCTCTAGCCTTCCTGGAAAAAAATCAGAGGGTCAGAGCACAGTGCTGGTGTATATCAAATGACTCTAAAACTTAGAGATTTAATAAAATAACCACTTCGTTAAATCTCCCTAGTTGGTGGGTCGGGAACTTGGGCAGGTTCAGCTAGCAGGCCATTCTGCTCCAGGTGCCATCGGGGGCCCCGTGGTGTTACTGAGCCGGTAGCCACTCTGGTCTGGAGGGTAGACAGCGACTGCCTTCCCATGCGTCTCCATGTAGCCTCAGGCCTCCCCACCCTGACGTCACACGGTTCCTCAGGGCTCTGGGAGCAAGTCCTTGGGAGCAGGAAGCAGAGGTCCCGTCCCCCAGGCCTGGGAGGAGGCCAGCACAGGCCCCTCCACGGGTCGCACTGCTCACAGCAGCCACGGCCCAGGAGGGCACAGTCCCAGCTCCCAAAGTGAGGCGGGCCGAGGAACTCGTGGCCTTTTAAAGTGCCTACAGCTCACAGTCCCATCACATGTCAGCTAAGAACGCGCAGAGCAGGGTCCACCCGATGTGACTTCACTGCATTTGCAAGCCTTTACAGGACCTTCTCACCAACAGATAGACTGCAGCCAGTCGATTCACACAGCAAAGCCAGTTCCCTAGTGTGGGGAGAAATGAGTCACAAGAATCAATGGAACCCTAACCGGTTTGGCTCAGTGGATAGAGCGTCGGCCTGCAGACTGAAGGGTCCCAGGTTTGATTCCAGTCAAGGGCATGTACCTTGGTTGCGGGCACATCCCCAGTGGAAGGTGTGCAGGAGGCAGCTGATCGATGTTTCTCTCTCATCGATGTTTCTAACTCTCTATCCCTCTCCCTTCCTCTCTGTAAAAAAATCAATAAAATATACTTTTAAAAAATCAGTGGAGTGAGGCTGCACACAAGCAGGTGTCTGCAGTCGATGGCTGAGCCCACTGCCGCCGGCTGTGAGCAGACCCACCCAGCTGAGCAGCGGGTCAGCGACAGCTCCTGTGCAGGCGTGCAGGACCGGCGCTGCCTCCTCGCAGCCCGGCTTCTGCTTGGTTTCCAGAACCTGCACAGCCTTCTTTGGCCCCTGGAGCACTTCCTGAGCGGGACCATGGGAGGCAGTGTGTGCTCTGCTCCAGGAGGGCGGTGTGTGGGCTCTGACGCTGCCCTGCCTCCACCAGCCCAGAGGTCCTGCGATCGCCACCTTCCTGTCTTCACTGTGTAACCCAGCGGTTCTCGCGATCCCTTTGGCGGTCGAACGTCCCTTTCACAGGGGTCGCCTAAGACTATCCTGCATATCAGATATTCACGTTACGATTCCTAACAGTAGCAACATGACAGTTACGAAGTAGCAACAAAAATAAGCTTATGGTTGTGGGTCACCACAACATGAGGAAGTGTATTTAAAAGGCCAGAAGGTGGAGAACCACTGGCTAAGCATGGCCTGGGGAATGGTTGGGCTGGCACAGCCTGCAATCTCTCCCAGCCTGGCATCCTAGGATGCCATCTCCCCGGGAAGAAAAAATAGATAACTCTTGACACAGAAGCCAAGCTGCACCCTGCACCTAACAGTTCTCTGCAGAAAGGGCGCCCCACACAGCACGCCACCCCAGAGCAGGCCGGGCAGAGTCGGGGCGCGCTGTGCAGTCTCACTCCTTTGCGCAGGCCCATCATTCCTTCTAGCCCTATGTCTTAATTACCATGCCTCTCTCCCTGCCCACTGTGAATTATTTATAGCGCGTGAAATTAATTTTACTTATTTTCAAATCCCAGCATTTGGAGAAGAGACAGGAGAGATGAATAATTTTCTAATATGTTTTGCGGACCAGGCACTGTGCTGAGTGATTAGCACGCATGGTCATATGCAAGCTTTCCAGCAGCCTGTGAGGAGGGCGGTGTTCATCTTTGTACCTACGAAGGGCAGACCTTGGGAGCCTGCACTCAAGGCCGGCCATCGATCCACAGCCCACACAGCACACAGCGCACAGCGCACAGCGCACAGCGCAGACGGGGGCTTGTTCGCTGAGATGCTTGCTGCAAACCCTCAGGGTCAGAAGGGTCGCGGCAATGATGCTCCGGGCGCTCCACGGGGAAACGCGCGCTGTGAGCCTGTGAGCCTGTGGGACTGAGCCCGCGGCTCCGTGACAAGCCTTCTCTTCTCTCTGGCCTTTGAAACCGTAGGTGGGAGGACTCGCTTCTGAAAATGTGCGGTGGGCAGAGGCTGTGCAGAACTTCAAGCAGCAGGAAAGCACGCTGTGTGGAGACATTTTACTGATTACGGCCTTCGTTTCCTACCTCGGTTTCTTTACCAAGAAATACCGGCAGAGCCTCGTGGACGGGACCTGGAGACCCTACCTGAGCAGGCTGCAAGTACGTGCGGCCAGAATCCCACTGCCCACAGCAGCCCCGGCGCCAACGCGCTCACATGACAACCACCCAAACCTTCTAGTGCCCTCCTGCCACCCTTCTCCCACCCACACCTGAGCACCTGCCGTGTTAGCTGGGATCCAGGAGGGAGACATACATTCGTACCACAGGCTTCCATGCCGCCCTGCGTCCCCGCCCATGGCCCTCCAGGCGGGTCAGCTGGTGTTCTTCTGAGGACAGCAGCTCTCTCCCAACGGGGCCCTCCGTGGGAACTCTGGTCCCCTGCCCACCAGGCTGCCCCCTGACCCCTCAGAACAATAAGCCCTGAGCGGCACCAGCGACACCTGTGTTCCCTCCGATCTCTCTGCTCCTGAGTCACATGTCTCGGGGCAGCAGGGACCAGGCCCTTCCCAGCTTCTGAACTGCACCTTCTGTGCCCTCGTGTGCACCAGCTTTATCCTCTCCTGCCACGTGCATGCAGCGGCCTCTTGGTATGAGGGCCGCATTTCCCCCCAGCTCCTCCTCTGCACTGACGTGGTGGATGGAGCGGGAATGCTGGTTCTTGGCTGAAGCGGCTCAGGGTTGTGCTGGAGCCGTAGACCAAATAACACCTTTACCCCAAGACTTCCCCACCCCTCCACCCACATAGCCACGGAGCAGTCCGCCTGCCCTCCAGCCTCACGAGGCAGCTAAGCCCTCCCTGCCCACACGTGAGCCACAGGCAGCTCCCAGCCCAGCAAGGAACTCGTGTTCATGAGGAGCAGGCGGGGCGGGACTCAGCGCGAAAGTGGGTGCCCACGGGAGGGGCTGGATTCTAGCTCACCTGTCGGTGTCGCCTTTGAACACGGAACACACATTGTCTGGTGAGGGAGGACTGGTTTCACACATCAGCTTATGAAATCTGACCTGGTAACTTGTCAAACAGCGCTTTAAAAACTGTTACAGCTCTAGGAAATAAACACAAAGAACGCTATTTATTTACTTGGGCACTTGTAGAAAAGGAAGTTAAGAGGGCGATCCTTAGCTGGGCGAACGAAGATGGTGGCAGCTTCGCGAGGATCTTTCTGGTTTTGTTTGGGGTCCGTATGCATTTCTGTGCCCTGGACCCTGTCAGCAGTTGGGTGAGATCTGCGGATTCCTTCTCGCAGCAGTAGCTTTCAGTGCATAAGCTAGAAAGCATAGGTTACAAAGGAAGCCGCTTCCATGGAGCCATTTCCAATCCTGGGTAAGGACCTCCAGGGGCAGGTCCCTTCAGAGGCTGTTTGACGGCACAGCACTCGTCACTACAAACTTAGCAGGTGACTAAAGGGGCAGGCGATGACTTGCAAAGGTTTTCCCCAAGGTAACTGGGAAGACAGACTGGAAAGAAGAGAGAGACGGAGGGGTTCGAAGGGCATGTGTGTGAACCTCGAAAACATGCTGCTAAATGAAAGTAGCCAGACACAAAACATCACATATTGTATGATTCCATTTAAGTGAAATATATTCAGACTAAGTAAACTCATCGAGACGGAAAGTGCAAGAGTGGTTGCTAAGAGCTGGGGCTAGAGGAGCATGGGACGTGGCTCATAATGGGTACGGGGCTTCCTTTTGGGGCAATGAAAGTGTTTCAGAACCAGAGCTGATGGTTGCACAACACTGTTATGATTACTTCCATTTTTAAAAGAGTTATGCGTCGCCAGTGGAACATATTCCTTGCAGAAGAATTACACAAGCAGAGAGAGGTCAACAGAGACAGAAAGGCAGGGTCCGGGCTCACACGGGCTGGGCCGCAGGGAAACGGGCTGTGCGGGGCACGCTCAGGCCTGGAGGGGCGCACAGTCTCCCAGGGGCACTAGAAGGGAGTTTGCAGAGTTACGCAGTCAGCCCTTGGGTGTGGGTGTCCTGGGCCGGGAGCAAGGTCAGCAACTCCAGTTCTCTGCACACTGGGCCTCTGTCGGCAAGGGCTGAGGGAGTGAGAGCAGAGAGCGGTCAGTGTTGGCTGCACCAGACAGAGAAGGCTCAGCAGGCTTGGGGCCTGGCACGAGACATGCATATGTTAACACGGGTAAGGGCAAAGAAGAGGCTATCGGTTCAGATTCAAATGATTGATGGTAGAAATCTGATTTAGGTGAGTACTCTGAAGGGCAAGGGCCGAGCAGGCTGAATGTCTGCTGTTTTCATCAGTCAACACATACAAAAAATACTATCGGGACTTCAAACATCCTGCTGCCAGGAATAATTACACATCCAGAAAAGCACTTCCAAGGAACACGTCACTTTAGGGAATCACGGTACATCCACCCCAGCTGAGAAGGCATGCTGCTGTTCTGAGTACGGGGGCACTTCTTCATCCTCAGGTCCCCATCCCCGTCACCCCCAACCTGGACCCCCTGAGGATGCTGACGGATGATGCCGACGTGGCTGCCTGGCAGAACCAGGGCCTCCCTGCGGACCGCATGTCTGTGGAGAACGCCACCATCCTCGTCACCTGTGAGCGCTGGCCGCTCCTGGTCGACCCTCAGCTGCAAGGCATCAAATGGGTCAAGAACAAATACGGAGAAGGCCTGCGGGTCACCCAGATCGGCCGGAAGGGGTGAGTGGCCTAGCACGAAAGGTCCCACTTGTGCCATTTGTGCCGAGAAAACAAAAGTGTTATGAGCGGATCTTGAGCCCGGTGGATTCTTTCTCCTCTCCTGGTCTCTCCTGCTCTCCCACGTTCCTCCTCACATTTCAGGACACAGCTCAATGCAAGATGCTTGGGTAGCGAGTCTCCAATTTTTTTTTTTAATTTATCTTTATTGTTCAGATTATTACAATTGTTCCTCTTTTTTCCCCCATAGCTCCCCTCCTCCCAATTCCCACCCCAACCTCTGACCTTGCCCCCCCATTGTCCTCATCCATAGGTGTGCAATTATTGTCCAGTCTCTTCACGCATCCCCAACACCCTTAACCCCCGAAAATTGTCAGTCCACTCCCTTTCTATGCCTCTGATTCTATTCTATTCACCAGTTTATTCTGTTCATCAGATTTTTTATTCACTTGATTCTTAGATTCACT
>PVJC01032323.1:0-20016 GCA_004026665.1 Murina feae
GAGCCACACCAGCCAGATTTTACTTGGGACTTTTTATCCCTCCTTCCTTCCGTTTCCCCCCTGAGGCTCAGATGCATGTGGCCTGCTTCGTTGCTAAAGGACTTTGGCTGGGGGCGGCCCGCGGTTCTCTTCCCGGCTTGGCCCCGGGGGGGTTGCGCTCGGGCGGAGGCCTTGGCGACCACAGTCAGAGCGCACAGCGCGGTCCAAGGCAGAATCTCGTCCTCAGGAGGAAACGCCCGCGTAAATAACAGCAGCTCTCAAGCTTGCACCCAAGACTATCCCAGCGTCTCTCTCGCCCCCATTAGATTTATTTAGAGTCATGTATTGTTTTAAGAACGAATGAAAATTTAACATCTAGCTCCTCAAATAACTTCATTAATTTCAATATAAAAATTGAAGTTCCCACACTTGTGCGCATGCATTTTTCATTCCAGCTGCAACGCTAAGCTTTGCGCCCCTCGGGTTCATTGCTTGGTGCAGGTCGGGGGCACCCAAAGGGTCCGGCCCAAGAGGCGGGGCCAGAGGCGCGTCCTCCCCGGACCCCGCCCTCCAGCCACCTCCGTGGAGGGAGTGGAGGCCGCCGCTCCTCTCCACCACGAGTCCCGAGACTCCGGGTGCTCATGGCCCACGTCCCAGGCCCCGAGCGCTCCTTCGCGGCGCACCCGGCGGGGGCCAGGGGTGGGCTTAGGCGGGTGGCCGCGATCCTGGCGCACGTGTGCGGACTCACCTTGCACATGAAAAGGTAACAGCCGGACCAGGCGGCTCCTGGGGCAGGACCCACGGCGAACCGGCTGTCGCAGCGGGGCAGGAAGTTCGCTGGCTGCCTGCTCCTGGAAACCGGGTGTCACCCATCCCGCCTTCGTTAGTCAGCTGTGAATAGGTGTCGGTTTGGTTCACCAAACTAGGAGACAACCGGAGGAAAAGTCGGCGTTTTCCTGACTTGCCTCTGGAGAATGCAAGATGCAGAGAGGTGGCCCCTGCGACTTTGATTTTCAGTGGGTTGTGACTGTCTGTGAACTCTGGTGCGTGAGGAAGACTCGCATTTCATGGGGTCACACAGAGAGGGGGGTTTTATTTTTAGTTTCGGTTTTCCTATTGTGAGCAAGATGAAGAACAGAGTAACAGCTGATGTTGAGAAAAACAGGGAAATGTGATTTTGCTTGATTGTGAACTGGAGGAAAATGCCATGTAAAATGGATGTGCGTACCTGTCTAGCCAGTTACTTGGATGTGGAATCTTTGGATTACCCTTCAGCAATGTTGGGGCAAACATGTCACTCCTGGGTGTCCAGCTGTGTAGGGATAGCACTTGGGCAATGAGGCACCTGGTATGGGCACCTCTGAGGACACAAAAGTAGCAACGAAAATAAAATTTAAAGTATTTATCGAGCATTTACTATGTGCTATGTGTGATTCTGATTGCATATACCATTCATGTAAAGTGCTATTCTGGGTGCTTTCATACACTAGTCAGTTTTGACAAGCGTATGAACTGGCTGCTATCACTAGTCCCATTTTCTAGGTGAGGAAAGGTAAATAGGTGCCCCAATTCTCCAGCTGCTATGAGTATAGGCTGCCAACAGCTCAAAGAATTGCCTTTGCTGATGGAAGGTGTCTTGTCAGAAAGTACCCAGAGGTTACACCCCGAGGCTCTCAGCTGTGGTCTGTGGCTAAAGGATGACTTGATATGGGGGTACCTTCCTACAGTAGAGGGGAGGACTGCAACTGGACCCCTGTTTTTGCCTTGCTTCTTCCTTTTTCCCTGTCCTGCTCACTTTACTTCTTACAGTTTTCACCTGAGAGCCTTAAGTCATACAGGAATCTTCATCTCAGGCTCTGCTTCTGTGAACCTCAACCGAAGTTAACTACTCTGCTATATTAGGTTGTGAAATTTTCCAAGTTTTATTCTTTAGTCACTAGAGATATTTCTTTATATGGAAAGACAAGCAACCGACCGATTTCAAACATATATCAGATGACATTTTCTTCTGACTAACACAGTGAAATACATATGGAAGCTTTGCTGCTGAAATACTGCATTATTTATGTCAGGGATATGACAGAATGACTTCCCTGAAGTCCTGTTTGGCCAGGAAAATTCTATTCCTACCAGGGTGGGAGTTAGCCAGAGTGGGTGATAAGTATTTGTTCATTGGTTTCTTGACTGGTGAAACTGATTATGAGAAGGATACATGTTAATACGGACATACCCCTGAGCTATTGCAAGTTTGATTCCAGATCACTGCAATAAAGCAAGAATTGTAATAAAGCCAGTGGCGGCTCTTACCTTCAGTTTGTTAAAAAAAAAGAAAAAGAAAAAAAATAAAGGCAACGTTTGTGTAGTGAAGTACAGTGAAGAACAATGAAATGAGGAATGGCTATATTGTTTTAACAGCTTTACTCAGGTATAACTGATAAGTTGATATATATACCCATAAACCATCACTACAATCAAAATACTGAAAATACCCATCACTCCCAAAAGTTTCCTCAGCCCCTTTGCAATACCTCCCATTCCAGCCCCAAGCAACCACTGGTCTGCTTTTTGTTATAGTAACGTATGGTTGAAAAAGGCTTTGGAGATCCCGAGTGTCAATCACCCAGTAGTTGAACAAGACCGAGCTCCAGGCATTCGGGGATTTCCATGGGTCAGACCAAGAGGGGAGTTAAAGTGACTGGGGCCAGGCTGCCATCTGCTCATGGGAAAGGAGATGGATACAAAGCTGGACTCTGATGACAGCTTTGACATCCAAGGCACAGATTCCAGAGCATGTGATAAGTTCAGATGAGGTTCAGGCAACTTTTGGGTTTGAGGCAGTCTGCAGTTTTGTTACAGGTTAAAAGAGACACCGAGGGAGTGGAATGCACAACCAAAATAAACCATGCAAACAAAACTCACCGCCAACATCCAGAACTCCAAGGCTGGTATGGGAAAGGGAATCTCCTGGTGGCCGGGGCAGCTGATTTCTGTCCTTCAAGTTCACTGTCCTCTTGGTCTCTTATTTGTCACTTCTAGCTATGCGAGACACACTCTTTAGCTCAAGTTTGCTACTTGTAGTCCAGATCACACATGGTTAGAGGCACTTTTGAAGGTTCTGGCAAAAGCAACAGAGTGGTAACACAGCAAGAACCATTGTTCTAGGTAATCTGGTATTTAAAACAGTTTTCTCATCTTTGATTTATGGTCCTGCTCAGCTTCTACACTGTCTTCCATGCCTTGAAATTTCCTTTATTGACTCCTAGTAGCCACATTAAAAAAGGTTGAGGTGAGGAAAAACTGGTAAAATTATTTTTAATATTTTCAACCTAATATCTCCAAAATATCATTTCAACAAGTAAAAAAATTACTAATGAGATATTTTGCATTCTGTTTTATGCTAAGTCTTTGAAATCCAGTGGGTATTCTATACTTATAGCACACATCAATTGTGCTAGCTCCATGTACATATTGGATAGTACAGATCTAGATAGAGCATCCTGTCCTGGATCACAAATTAACTAAATGGTCTGCAGGGATAAGAGGAAGAATTTGAGTGTTATTTTATAAACTTAGTTTGTAGAACTAGTAGGCAATCCTGTGGACAGCAATAATAGACTTTGGGAAAAACAAATCTATGTTTTGCAACTCATTTTTCAGAGCAAAATATAATGACATCCACAGTAAGTTGCAAATTTCACCTTGTTTTTTGAATCCATACCTTAGAGTTTTCCCCTGGATACTAACTTGCATATTAACCTGTATATGTTTTACTCCAGTTGATTCATCTCCACATCAGCTTATATATATATATACTAGGGGCCCGGTGCACAAAAATTTGTGCACTCAGGGTGTCCCTCAGCCTGGCCTGTGCCCTCTCACAGTCTGGGACCCCTCAGGGGATGTCCACCTGGTGGAGTGCCTGGCCAGCCTGGGTGAGGGGCTGATGGCTGTTTGCAGGCTGGCCAAGCCCCTCAGTGTGACCCTCACCCCATTGGAGTGTGGCCAGCCTGGGTGAGGGGCTGAGGGCTGTTTTCAGGCTTCCCACAGACCCTTCAGGTTTTGGGTCCCTACTGAGGTGCCTGGGCAGCCTGGATGCAGGGCTGAGGGTCGTTTTCAGGCTTTCAGGCTGCCCACAGCTCCCATTGACCCAAGGTTCCAGCAAGGCTGGCTAGAATCAGGTTGCTGGGGTTTATTTATCTTCTATAATTGAAACTGTTGCTTTAAGCCAGGGCATACGAAGCCTCCTGTTTGGTTCAGCTCCATGGCTTTTATAATTGCAACTATGTTGCTGTGAGCAGAGAGAGGCCCAGCTGGTGTAGTTTACTCCTGGTGCAACGGAAACCGCCTGTTTACTCTAGCTCCGTGACTGCCAGCTTCCATCTTGGCAGGGTTAATTTGCATACAGCTGCTCTGATTGGCTGGTGGGCATGGCTTAGGCATCCTGAAGAAACGGTAAATTTCAATATTACTCTTTTATTAGATAAGATTTTTTGCACATTTTCTCTATCAAGTAAATACTTTTATATTTCTATTTTTTTTTTTTTTTTATCATTTCTCCTTCAGGTACATTGAAAAGAGTCGAGCAAAAGAATGGGCACTATTTTACTTGAGCATAAAGAATCATTCAGCTAATGAACTATTATTTGGCATTAGCAATTATTCTAAATATAACGTGGTAAGTATTTTTGTTTGCATCTTAATAGCTATCTAGTTTTAAAACTATCAAAATGTGTAATATCTTTTTAAATTATGTTTAATTATAAAGTAATAAATAATAGCATGTTGGGAAAAGGTTTTTAAAAAGGGTGACTATACTCAGTGTTTCAAGAATATGAGAAAATGGACAGTTTCATCCATTCACTGATGGTGGGAATGTAAATTTCTACAGGGATTTTGGAGGGCAATTTGACAATACGCATTAAAATTCAAGATGAGCAACTTTGTCTCTGCAATTCCAGTTTTAAAAATTTACCCCATGTGAATGATTGGATAAATGCGTACATTGGCATGTGCAAGAATATTTACCTTATTGTTTACAATTTAAAGAAAGGAAGCACGTTATATTTCAACAATTTTTTTATTTGGTGCTCTCTCTGCTGAGCATGGACTATAGTAGGAAGAGGGTTACAACAATTAGTTAGATGTAGTTGGTTCTCTGCTCTCATATAGCTTAGAGTCTAGGAAAGAAGACAGTCAACTAAACATTTGTTGAGTGCAGTACTGATGGTGTAGACTGTGGTTGAAGCACATATGAGGGGAGCTGAACCCAGAATTGGGGAGGCAGTGAAGGTTCTTGGAGGAAGTGATACCTAAACTTGGTCCTGAGGGGTAGCTGGCTAAATATATATTATGAAGTATCATGTGATGGAGTGTGATGCACCTATTAAAAATGATGATGTACAAGTGGAAGGAAGTAAATACAAGATCACTGAAGAAAAACAGGTCACAAAACAGAATAGTGTATTTTATTTTTGTAAAATTATATGTTTCTACATGTGAGCACATATGTGTGTATAGATGTATATATCAGAATAAGTCTAGGAGTATCTTGGATCTATATTTAGATTCTTATCATCAGGTATGGGATGTGAAAAGTAAATTTATATCAAGATATAGGATCAAGGTCATACTTTTTTTTTATGTTAAAGCCTGAGACCTGGAATACAAAGTTAAAGAAAGATACTGTATTGAGATAAATTCAACAGTTGTATTTCACCTCACAACATAGCACTTAGCCAGTAACACTATTTTGAGACTTAATTCTCCAGATAAAAAGGAAACAAATACTGACACTCTTATACAGGTTCATCTAGTCTTGTGAATGTGATCTCTATTCATTTGGATTGACATGAGATTGAATTACATTCATGAGGTGACTCACACTCATTGACTCAAGAAATACTTTTCAGCGTGCAAACTCTCAATTTGTTATAATGGTCTTGTTGTCTTAGTTATAATCAAACATGTCTATCAATAATATGGCCAGTGAATTTCACAGTTGGTGCTTCAATTGTTTTAAGCAAATCTGTTCCTTAAAGTAATTTCAACAAAGTTAATTTGTAAAGTTAAAAGTCAATATTATTACAAACATAATACTCAGTGTTCCCTAGGCTATAAATCCTTTCCAAATTTTTAGGAGAAATTGTGTCCATGGGGACAGGTAGGATGCATTAAATGTCAGTACACTTTGTTTTACAGAGCAAAGATTTTGAAAAGCTGAAAACATTGATGTTCATTCAACCTAATCAGAGAAGCCAAGAAAATCTCAGAGAGGTAAATAAATGAAATTTTTTTCTGGTATATGATTATTCCAATGTATTCAATTGTGCTTTTCTTCTATCAATTAAAATGAATATAAGTTAACATTAAAAACATTATGCCAAATTCTTTTTCTTTTTCTTTTTTTACTTTCCAATCCTTGCTTAATTTTAGGGTTTTAGAAAAACAAAATGGGATTAAGTAAAGATGGTTGGACTAGTTATATATTTTTATACATACATCTAGTGAAGCTGTTCTTTCATTTACTCATACATTGATTAAAGAAATATTAATCATTGAGTCCCTACTCTGTGTTATATTTGCTTGAGGTGTGTATTTGTGATAAATAATTGATTTCGAATATAAATGAATTTATTTAAGCCTATGAAAATGTTTTCCATAATTTTAATTTACTAATCTTTGAATGAACTTCAGCAACCCATTATGTAGATATAAATTTCTTTGGTTTGAAGAGATTAGATAGTCCTTCTCTGCTTCAGTTAAAATTTTAATGTACTTAGGTAAATTGGATGTACATTTCTTGTTTTTTAGCCTCTAAAGAATGTTTTGTATACCAGCTATAAAATAAAAAGAGGTATTGATTTTTAAACATTTAAAAATATAAAGCATTTTAGAGTATCCTAAAAAAAAAGTGTTATATTACAAGTGTAGTCATCATCTTTGGCATCAGATATGTCTAAAAGTCAATGTTTTCTGTACTTGGGGACACTATTTTGAATCCACCTATATCATGAAATATCATAGCCATGTAAGTTTTTGTGACTGTGAGCTGAAATTCTTGTGTGGGTCCAGACAGTCCTCAATAGTGAATGTTCAACTTGGAAAAAATGGTATAGACAAATTTAAAGTAAATTTATCTTTTTCATAGAACCTATTTTAAGTAGAGAACTGTGTTCCAGAGGGTACAAAAAGAGATACTATATTTATTCAACTCCTTATGAATCATATGCATACTATGAATTATACTGCTTTCTTGAGTATACATAAGGCAATCAAATGGCATTCAATTACCAAGCACTTTCAATTTATACCAGAGAAGGTTGTCCAGGGTCAAAGAAGTGCTCAGAGTGGAGGTCAGTGGCTTTCAGAGACATGAGCTGAGGGCAAGGCATCTTACACAGTTGCTGCCCCATGAACCCCATGTTTGAAAGGTCTTACTTCCTAAAAAAAGTCATTTATTAATAGTTAATTTATCTGCCTGCTTTTTAAAATTGAAGATATATTTTACTGTCAGTCAGCACTTTTGTTCATGCTGAGCTGACATGATTCCAACTGAAGCAAGTTATATGTTATCCCAGGTGACTTTATTACAAGTAAATTAATTTTCTCATTACACTTCTCAAAATATTGAAAATTCATAAATCCCTTCCCATCCCCAGACCCTCTTTTACTGGTATTTCTTCAAGGAGTTCTAGAGATGACAGATTGGAACTCCCTGTTCTGCATGTTGTCAAAAAGAGGCTGACAGGAATGAATATTTTCTTTTGAATCAGATAGGAATAGTTGTCAGATCAGGCAATAAAAATTACTGTAATCTAGAGATTTCTTTTCTGCATTGCCCTAAAGGTAGGTGCATATTTCAATGCTAACTGCATTTTGGGTAAAGATAAAGCACTAGGCTGCACATATGTTCTTTATGCTTTATTAACCTTTCTGCAAAGTGCCAATTACCACCAACTTCCATTTGCTTCATCTCACCTGAGCCATCCCAAATAGTAAACCTCTCACTGGTGCTAACCTGTATCCATGATGCAGGGGCCGAGGAGAAGAAAGAGAATGAACTGGGGCTGATTCTCCTTAATCTACCCCAGGGTCTGCAGTTGAGTCACAACCAGATTGTTTCCTCAGCCAAACTTCTAGGAGATTTTAGTTTGGGAAACTTGGACATTTGAAATGCATAGGTAAATAGTAATAACTGTTTACTGCTGATTTATTTTTGGCTTCAGCCATCTGGGATTGAGACCCATTTATTTGAAGTTGCTGAGTGTAACCTCTGTGTTTAGTTGAAGTTAATTTTTTTAACTTTATTTTGAGAATTTTAGGCTTACAGAGGACTTGCTGCTCTCTACCCAGCTTTCCTTAATGTTAACATCTCACTTAGCCATGGTGTAATAATCAAAACTAAGAAATTAATATTGGTTCAACAAATACTATTAACTAAACTATAAACTATCTATCATTTATTTATTTTTTAATCCTCACTGAGGATACGATTATTGATTTTAGAGAGAGAGGAAGGGAGAGGCAGACACACAGAGAGAGAGAAACATCGATGTGAGAGAGAAATAGCCATTAGTTGTCTCTCGTATGTACCCTGGGGGGATCGAATCTACAACCTAGGTATGTGCCCTGGCACTGAATCGAACCAGGAACTTTTTAGTGTATGGGATGCTGCTGCAACCAACCGAGCTACCAGGCCAGGGATAAACTATAAACTATTTAGATTACCCTGCTTTTTCTACTAGATCTCTTTTTTTCTATTCCATGACTTAAGCCAGGATACCACACTGCTCTCATTGTCATGTCTTCTTAGTCTTCAATCTGGGACAGCTCCTCCAATTTCCTTGTTTTTGATTACCTAGACACTTTAAAAAATATGTATTTTTTAAATTTTATTGATTTTTTTACAGAGAGGAAGGGAGAGAGGTATAGAGAGCTAGAAACATCAATGAGAGAGAAATACCCATCAGCTGCCTCCTGTACACCTCCCACTGGGGATGTGCCCATAACCAAGGTACATGCCCTTGACCGGAATCGAACCCAGGACTCTTCAGTCCACAGGCAAACGCTCTATCCACCAAGCCAAACTGGTTAGGGCTTTAAAAAATATTTTTATTGATTTCAGAGAAGAAGGGAGAGGGAGAGAGAGAAACATCAATGATGAGAGAGAATCGTTGATCAGCTGTCTCCTGCATGCCCCACATTGGGGATTGAGCCTGTAACCTGGGCATGTGCCCTGACCAGGAATCTAACTGTGACCTCCATGCTCAACTCCTGAGCCATGCCAGCTGGGCTACCTTGACACTTTTGAAGAGTACTGGTTAGCTGTTTTGCAGGATGTCCTTCAGTTTGGTTTGTCTTTTTTCTCATGATTAGACTGAGGTTAGATTTTGGGCCTGTGCTATCAATATCTTATTACTTTGCTAAGGTGGTGCCTGCCAGTTTCTCTGCTCTAAATTTACCATGTTCCCCGTTTTGTACTCTGTCCTTTGAAAGTGAATCGCTAAGCCCAGCCTTCTGGAGTTAAGTCAAGTCCAGAGGATATAGGATCCATCTCCTGGAAGGAGGAGTATTTAAGAGATTGTAGACATATGTTACAACCACCAGTTATTAATAAAAATTTGATGGGAGATCCTTTGAGGCAATGTGGACACTCTGTTTCTCTTTAAGGTTTTACTCACTAATTTTAGCATTTGTCAGTGGATCTTGCCTGCAGCAGTTATTACTTTGATATTCTAATGATGTTCTATTTTCCTCATTCTTGCTATATTTGTAATTCTTCTGTAGAAAAATTGCCTCTTTTCATTCATTCACTCACTCATTCATTCATGTGTATTTATGTCAGTATGAGAGGCCTGGTGCATGGATTTGTGCACTGATGCAGTCCCTCAGTCTGGCCTGCACCCTAATCCAGGACCCCTCGGGGGATGTTGGATAGCCAGTTTGGCCTAACCCTGCAAGGCCTAATCCAGACAAGAGGCAGCCTGATCCTGTGTGTTGAGTGTCTGTCCCCTAGTGGTCAATGCACATCATAGTGACTGGTCCACCAGTTGACCACTTGGCATGAAATTCGTGCACAGGGAGGGTCCCTCAGCCTAGCCTGTACCCTCTCCATTCTAGGACCCTGAGGGGGATGTCCAACTGCCAGTTTAGGCCTGATACCGCAGTCGGACATCCCACTTGTAATCCGGGACCGCTCGCTCCTAACTGCTCACCTGCCTGCCTGCCTGATTGCCCCTAATCACTCTGCCTGCCTGCTTGGTTGCCCCTAACTGCCCTCCCCTGCTGGCCTGGTGATCCCTAACTGCTCTCCTCTGCCGGCCTGGTCACCCCTAACTGCCTCAGCCCCTGCCACTGTGGCTTTGTCTGGAAGGATGCGTGGAAGGATGTCCGGAAGATATCTAGTCTAATTAGCATATTACCCTTTTATTAGTATGGATGGTCTAATGGATATTTATTGACTTATAGGTATTTATTTTATTCTTTGAATTATAAATAATTACTATCATTGTTCACTATATTGCTCAAATTATTCCAGCTCTAGCCATCAGGAATGTTGACTAGGTGTTCTTTTGACAAACTCACATTTTTATTTTTATTTTAGCAATAACTTTCTGGTATTGTAAGATGCTCCAGGTTTATCTTGTCTCTTCCATACCCTAGCCCCCAAATCAGCCATTTCTTTGAGAAGCATGGAGTCTTTTATTGCAGAATGAGATTACAATGAGATTTAGAAATCAAAATCTGCCCTCTGATTGCTCTTATTGCATCTTGAGAGTCATTGCTTCTAGGCCTTCTTAGCACATAGAGCCAGCAAATGTGTGTATGTGTATTAACCCATGTATCTACATTCATTTATGTATATATCAATCTGTATGTAGATTAAAATAAACTTTAGGTCATACTGACATTTCCAACTCCAGTCCATACCATGGGGTTTATTCCAGCATTCCCCCTTTGCTTGTTTGTAGCCTCTTTCTCCCAAGACACAAACCTGGCTGTTATTATCTATAATATATTTACCTTTTTGTTATATATGTGCAGTAATTTCAGAATTGTTAACTTGGACCTCTGCGAGATGCATAGTTACTAACTCGAGTATGCTGTTTTGTCTTTAGCCTTTTACATTTAGCTTTACAGTTTAAAAACTTTGTTTTTCAAAGTTATTTATCTATAAAGCTATTGGCAAGACCAATGACATGAGACTGTCCCCCTATGATTTTTCTTCTAGGAGCCTTACAACTTCAGGTCTTACATTTAATTTTTAATCCATTTTGAATTGATTTTTGTGTGTGGTGTAAGATAAGGCTCCCATTTCATTCTCTTGCATGTGGATATCTTTTCCTACACTGTCTGTTGAAGAGACTATCCTTCCCGACTGTGTATTCCTTGTTGAACATCAGTTTACCACACATGTATGGATTCATTTCTGGACTCTCTATTCTATCCCATTGGTCTATATGTCTGTCTCTATTCCAGTACCCTACTGTTATTTCTGGAACTTTATAATATATTTTGAAATCAGGAAGCGTGTTGCCTCCAGCTTTGTTCTTTTTTCTCAAGGTAGTTTTGGCTATTCTGGATCCCTTGTGGTTGCATCAAATCTTAGAATTATTTTTTCTATTTCTGTAAAGAATGCCATTGAGATTTTGATAGATTGCATTGAATCTATAGAACGCTTTGGGTAGCACAGACATTTTAATAATATTAAGTGTTTTAGTCCATGACATGAGATGTTTTCCCATTTGTTTGTATCTCTTTTAAATTCTCTCATCAATGTTTTATAGTTTCAGTGTACAGATCTTTCACCTCCTCAGTTGTTTATTCCAAAGTATTTTATTATTTTTGATGCTATTGTAAATGGGATGTATTCCATAACAACATTGATCTTGGCTATTATTTCATGGATGTACACTAAAACCACAAGCAACAAAAGCAAAAATAGACAAATGGGACTACATGAAACTAAAAGGTTTCTGTATAGCAAAGGAAACAATCATCAAAATAAAATGATAGAGGGAGAAAAAGATGGCAACTGGCAGGAAGATAGGGAGGGAGAGAGTGTGAGAGAGCCAGAGAGTGATAGAGAAGTGTGTGGACGTGTATGGTGTGTGTGTGTGTGTGCTAGGGACAGTTAGATTCTGCAGGTCTTCTGAGGGGCTGCCAAATAGGGCAGTCTTAGGTGGCAGAGCCCTGCTCCCAGCACAGACACTCCTGGGGGACCAGTGCAGGCACGGAGACTACCCCACCTTGAGAAACAGAGCTGCTTGCGACTAGGATCCTGGCCTCAGCACCACCCAGTCTGGTCTCAGATGCAAACCAGGACCCTGCAACCACTGGGGACAGACACCTGCGACCACAGCTACGGAACCACGGACACCAAGAATCCAGACATCCTGATGGCAGATCTCTGTGAGTAACAGAGCCCATCCTCCTCCCTGCAGGCTCACAGGCAGCACCAAAGTAACTTATAGACCCACCCCTTGCTCAGGCTGCAGCACTGCTATAGGAATTTGAGCCTGGAAACTCGGGAAATCTGAGAAACTGTTCCCCTTCAGCATGGGGCTGTGGGAATTTGAGACTGGGAGCTCAGAAACTCTGCGAAACTGTTCCCCACCCCATGGGGCAGGAATCTGTGCCTAGAAATGCACAAACACTGGGGTCCTGTTCCCCGTGGCATGGGACTGCGGGAATCTGTGCCTAGGAACACGCGAATGCTGCAGGAATTGGTGCCTAGGGACTCTGAACTCTGGGAACTTGTTCCCCACAGCACGGGCTCTGGGACCCTGATTGTCCGGGCAGGATGCAGCACTAAGCACCAGTGACTTGACTCTGTTTCTTTTCACCTGTGCCTAGATCTCTGACTCCCAGTGCATTCACACTAAGAGCCAGTGACTCCAATTCTTGGTGCATGTGCACACAGGGACCCTGATTCTCAATGTGAGGCCGCGTGAAGCAACAGAGATGCCAAAACTGGATTCTTGGGGAACTCTGATTCCTGGCACATGCTAGAGAGCTCTGATTTTCAACACACTCCAGGGGGATCTCTACTTCAGCTTGATGCAGGTGGGGTCCCTGATTCTAAGTGTGCACACAAGGCAACACTGAGCACTGGCAACTGCGACTCTGAGTGAGCCTGGTTCCCACCAACCAATGACAACCAAACATTTTAGTATTGGAGCTCTTCAACAACACTAAAGTGGTGAGTAGCTCCCACTGCACATGGCCCAGGCCCACACAACTCAATGTTTGAACCTTCTGGAGACAGTCAGAATGGGAAGACGACACAATCCCCAGAGGAAAGAAAATGAGGAGTCGCCAAGAAAGGAAATTAGTGAAATGAAGCATGCAACATGACAGAAAAAGAATTCAGAGAAATGGTTGTACAATTCATTTATGGGATGGATGAGAAAATCAACAACCTATGCAAGAATCAAGAAGAAATGAAAAGTGATATAGCTACAATCAAAAACACCATGGAAGGTTTCAACTGTAGACTAGAAGAAGCAGAGGACTGAGTTAGTGAGTTAGAAGATAAGGTAGAGAAACAAGCTCAATCTGAACAGCAACTAGAGAAAAAAATTAAAAAGCAGGAGGAGAGCCTAAGGGAGCTTTGGGACAACATGAAACGAAGTAACATACGCATAATAGGCTGCAAGAAGGACAAGAAGAGCAGCACGGATTAGAAAATCTATTTGAGGAAATAATGACAGAAAACTTCCCAGATATGTGGAGGATAAAAGTTACACAAGTACAGAGAGTCCCAAGCATGATGAATCCTAAAAGACCCACACCAAGACATAACATAATAATGCTGGCAAATGTACAGGACAAAGGGAGAATCTTAAAGGCTGCAAGAGAGAGACAGAGAGTTACATACAAAGGATCCCCCACCAGATTATCAAATGATTTCTCAACAGAAACACATCAAGCTAGAAGGGAATGGACGGAGGTATACAAAGTATTACAAAGCAAAGAACTGAATCCAAGAATACTCTATCCAGCAAGACTACCAATCAAACTTGAAGGGAAAATTAGGATCTTCGCAGACAAAAAAAAGCTAAAGGAGTTTATCACTACCAAGCCAGCAATGCAAAAAAATGCTAAAGGGAATGCTGTAAAAAGAAGAAATAAAAAGATAAGAAAGAGCACAAGCTCAAAAATAGAAATGACTTCAAACAAGTATCTTTCAATAATAACTTTAAATGTAAATGGACTAAATGCTCCAATCAAAAGACATGGAGTGGCAGAATGGATAGAAAGACATGACCCATATATATGCTGTCTACAAGAGACCCACCTCAAAACAAGGGACTCACACAGACTGAAAGTGAAGGGATGGAAAAATATCTTTCAGGCAAATAGAAAGGAAAAAAGAGCAGGGATAGCAATTCTTATATCTGACAAAATAGACCTCAAAGTGAAAGCCATAGCAAGAGATAAAGAAGGCCACTTCATAATACTAAAGGTATTGATACAACAAGAGGATATAACCCTAATAAACATATATGCACCCAATGCAGGAGCACCCAAATACATAAAAAAAACTCCTGGAAGATATCAAGGGAGAGATCAACAACAATACAATCATAGTAGGAGACTTAAACACACCACTGACATCATGGGATAAATACTGTAGACAAAAAATCAGCAAAGAAACAGAAATCCTAAATGACTCACTAGATCAGATGGATTTAATTGACATCTTCAGAACATTTCACCCCAAAGCCACAGAATATACATTCTTCTCAAGTGCACATGGGACATTTTCAAAAATAGACCACATATTGGGCCACAATGGCTTCACAGGGGAGTTTTACCAAACATTCAAGGAAGAACTAAAACCTATCCTCCTCAGACTATTCCAAAAAATTCAAGAGGAAGGTACCCTTCCAAACTCATTCTACGAAGCCAGCATCACCCTAATACCAAAACCAGATAAAGACAACACAATGAAAGAGAACTATAGGCCAATATCCCTCATGAACATAGATGCCAAAATCCTCAACAAAATTCTAGCAAATTGGATCCAGCAGTACATCAGAAAGATCATACACCATGACCAAGTAGGATTTATCCCAGGGATGCAAGCATGGTACAATATCCGCGAATCAATAAACGTGATACATCACATAAACAAATTGAGAGAGAAAAACCACATAGTCATATCAATTGATGCAGAAAAAGCATTTGACAAAATTCAACACCCTTTCTTGATAAAAAAAATCTCAGCAAGGTTGGAATAGGAGGATCATTCCTCAACATAATAAAAGCCATATATGACAGACCCACAGCCAACATCATACTCAATGGTCATAAACTAAAATCATTTCCCCTAAGAACAGGAACAAGACAGGGTTGCCCCCTTTCACCACTCCTGCTCAACATAGTACTGGAAGTACTAGCCATTGCAATCAGACAAGAAGAAGAAATAAAAGGCATCCAAATTGGAAAAGAAGAAGTAAAACTCTCCTTATTTTCAGATGACATAATACTGTACATAGAAAACCCTAAAGACTCCATCAAAAAATTATCAGACTCAATAAACAAATTCGGCAATGTAGCAGGATACAAAATTAATGCCAAGAAATCTATGGCATTTCTTTACACTAAGAGTGAACTCACAGAAAGAGAGACTAAAAAGGCAATCCCATTTACCATCACACCAAAAAAATTAAGATACCTAGGAATATACTTAACTAAGGAGGTAAAAGACTTATATGCAAAAAACTACAGGACACTGAAAAAAAAAGATAGAGGAAGACATAAACAGATGGAAGAACATACCGTGCTCATGGATTGGTAGGATCAATATCATCAAAATATCCATACTACCCAAAGCAATCTATAGATTCAATGCAATCCCCATTAAAATACCAATGGCATATTTCACAGATCTAGAATGAACTTTCTAAAAACTCATCTAGAATAATATAAGACCTCGAATAGCTGCAGCATTCCTGTGAAAGAAGAATAAAGTAGGTGGGATCTCAATACCAGATATCAAACTGTATTACAAAGCCACTGTTCTTAAAACAGCTTGGTACTTGCACAAGAACAGACATATAGATCAATGGAATAGAATAGAGAACCCAGAAATTGACCCAAACTACTATGCCAAATTAATATTTGACAAAGGAGGCAAAAGCATACAATGGAGTCAAGACAGCCTCTTCAATAAATGGTGTTGGGAAAATTGGACAGATATATGCAAAAAGATGAAACTAGACCACGAACTCACACCATACACAAAAGTAAACTCAAAATGGATAAAGGACTTAAACGTAAGACGGGAAACCATAAAAATACTAGAGGAATCCACAGGCAGCGAAGTAGCAAACATGTGCCAAAGGAATTTCTTCACTGATACTGCTCCTAGGGCTATGGAAACTAAAGAGAAAATAAACAAATGGGACTATATCAAAATAAAAAGCTTTTGCACAGCAAAGGAAACCATCAACAAAACAACAAGAAAGCCCACTGCATGGGAGAATATATTTGCCAATGATATCTCTGATAAGAGTTTAATCTCCAAAATTTACATGGAACACATACAACTTGACAAAAGAAAGATAAACAATCCAATCAAAAAATGGGCAACGGACCTAAATAGACACTTTTTGAAAGAAGACATACAGAAGGCCGAAAGACATATGAAAACATGCTCAAAGTCACTAATTATATGAGAGATGCAAATCAAAACAACAATGTGGTATCATCTCACACCTGTAAGAATGGCTATCATCAACAAATCAACAAACAACAAGTGTTGGAGAGGACGTGGAGAAAAAGGAACTCTTCTGCACTGCTGGTGGGAATGCAGATTGGTACAGCCACTGTGGAGTTTCCTCAAAAAAATAAAAATGGAATTCCCATTTGACCCAGTAATCCCACTTCTAGGGTTATATCCCAAGAAACTAGAAACACCAATCAGAAACGATATAGGCATCCCTATGTTCATAGCAGCACAATTTACCATAGCTAAGATCTGGAAACAGCCTAAGTGCCCATCAGCAGATGAGTGGATTAGAAAACTGTGGTACATCTATACAATGGAATACTATGCTGCTGTAAAAAAGAAGGGATTCTCACCATTTGCAACAGCATGGATGGAACTGGAGAGCATTATGCTAAGTGAAATAAGCCAGTCAGAGAAAGACAAATATCATATGATCTCACTCATGTGTGGAATATAGAGAATAACATAGACTGATGAACAGGGACAGATCCAGAGACAGAGAATCAGCGATCAGTCTGTTGATACCCAGAGGGAGGGTGGAGGAAGGTGGGGTGGTGGGGAGAGATCAACCAAAGAACTTGTATGCATACATGTAAGCCAAAACATGGACTTAGACAACAGGGGATGAATGCATGGGTGGGGAGGGAGAGGATTGGGGTTATTGGGGGGATGAGGACACAATTGTAATACCTTGACCAATAAAGAAATTTTTAAAAAGCAGAAAAAAAAAATAATACTGAAACACTACTTAAATAATTCCAGGACATATGGTTTATCTAATATAACAATATCTCTTAGGTGCTGTCTTAGATACAAAACCTGACTGCTTTTTACTTTTCTAAACACACAGTGGAATAATTAACAATATTCAATCACTTCTGTACTTTCCTGAATATATAAAAATTAAAATACCAATTAAAAACTAAACTAAAATAAAATAAAATGATAGGCCCCCAGTGTTGCTCAGTTGGTTGAGTATCATGTGTACAGAGGGGTCGCTGGTTCCATTCCTGGTCAGGGCACATGCACAGGTTGAAGGTTTGGTCCTGTCAGGGTGCATGCACGAAGCAACTAATTGATGTTTCTCTTTCTCTCTTTCTCTCTCTCAAATCAATTCAAAAATAATAAAATAGTAATTTCCCCCAAATAAAAATAAAAAATAAATAAAAAGGCAACCCGTGGAATTGGAGAAAATATTTGCAAACCATTTATCTGATAAGAATTAATATCTAAATATATAAGAAACTGCTCAAACTAAATAGCAAAACCCAAATAATTTAATTAAAAAATAGGAAAAGGAATGGAGTAGACATTTTTCCAAAGAAGACATACAAATGGCCAACAGATATATGAAAAGATGCTTAAGGTCAATAATCATCAGGGAACTGAAAATCAAAGCCACAGTAAAATATCAGCTTATACCTGTTAGGATGACTGTTATAAAAAAATCAAAAGACAACAGCCTTATAAAGGAACGCGTTTCTGATACATAAGACAATATGATGAAATTTGAAGACATTATGCTGAATTAAGTAAACCAATCACATAACAACAAATACTTCATGATTCCATTTATATTAGGTATATAAAATAGCCAAATTCACAGAGGCAGAGAGTAGAACAGTGGTTGCCAGGGTCTTGGGGAGGAGAGTAGGGAGAATTATTACTTCCTGGTCACAGAGTTTACATGGGGGTGATGGAAAAGATTTGAAAACAAATGGTGGACAGGGTGCAAAACAGTGTGAATGTTTTAATGCCAATCTACCGTACACTTAAAAATGGCGTAACATTTTTTTGGAAAAGTATGCTCATAACATGCAGGAACTCTAACTTAAGGTTTTAAGCACTCTAAAATTCCAGGTTTTTAAATTTAGTAGCTATTGCAGAAAACTTTTATCTAGCAGGTCAGAAAGTGAGTTCTTTTAGTTAGTCAAGCATTTCTATTAATAGTAAATTAAGTCTGTACATTATAATCACCAAATTTCAAAGGATTAAAATATTAACACAATACTATACGTATTTAGAAATTAGGTGGCATTTAAATTTTTTAGTAATGAAAAGGAAAATTTAAAGGTAATTGTTACTAATGTTCTTCAACAGGTGAATGGCTAGAAAAATTGATATATCTATGCAATGAAATTCAAATGGGCCATAGAAAGGAACAAAATGCTGGTGTACACAAGACAAGGATGATCTTAAATGCATTTTGCTAAGTCAGAAACAAAAAGCAGTCTCTTATTATAGCTATACGATACTGTGGGAGGCAAAACTATAAAGAAAGAAAGTGGTCGGCAGAATTGGAAGTCTGGGAAGGGGTACCTAGAATTGGGATTGCTCGATATGACAATTCTATAGCTTTTTGAGTAAGCGCCAAGCTGTTTCCCACAGCAACTGCACCAGCAGCGCCCAAGGGTGTGAAGTGGTATCTCATTGTGGTTTTGATTGCATTTCCCAGGGGACTAAAGATGTGAAGCATCCTTTCATGTACTGATTGGCCATTTGTGTGTCTTCTTTGGAGGAATTTTTATTCCAATCATTTGCCCGCTTTTTAATTGGCTTGTCTTTTTGTTTCTGAGATGTAAGAGTTCTTTACATGTTCTGGGTATTAACCCCTTGCCAGATACGATTTGCAGATATTTTCTCCCATTCTGTAACTAGTTTTTTCACTTTCCTGATACTCTCCTCTCATGCAAAAAGTTGTAAATTTTATGAAGTCCAATTTATTTTTTATTTTGCTGCTTGTGGTTTTGGCATCGTCTCTAAGAATCCATCTCCAAATGCAAGGCCATGAAGGTTTATGCCGTTGTTTTCTGGTTTAATCCTTTTTAGGTCTTATATTTAAATCACCGGTCCATTTTGAGTTAATCTTTGTACATGGTATGAGGTAGGGGTTGTGAGCCTATCTTTGTTTTCAGACCCTTTAAAAATGCAAACATTTTAAAGATTTAGTAGCCACATCACAATTCTTTTTCAAAGATACCAGGCAGATGCAATATTAATGCATAGTAAAACCAAATACTTTGAAAAAAGAGCAAAAGGCATGTTTTTCTTACCTCTAATGTCTTCCAGTGAAGGACTTCTGGATACAATCAGATTTTATTTTTATGGATCTTGGTTTTTGCTGCATGTTTTGCTGGACGAGCTACGTTCTAAAGGATTCCTTACCAATTTCTTCACAGAGGTGGGGTCCTAACACTAAGGATTTCATAAATTCTGGAGAAGACCATCTCCTCATTGCATCAGTGTTTCCTTCACTTCCATAGGAGAATTTTTTTTTTAATGTAATTTTTTTTTTATTT
>PVJC01032324.1:0-20011 GCA_004026665.1 Murina feae
CTGGGAAAATTGGACAGATATATGCAAAAAAATGAAACTAGACCACCAACTTACACCATACACAAAAATAAACTCAAAATGGATAAAGGACTTAAATGTAAAACGGGAAACCATAAAAATACTAGAGGAATACAAAGGCAACAAAATCTCAGACATATGCCAAAGCGGTTTCTTCACCGATACAGCCCCTAGGGCATTGAGAAAATAAACAAATGGGACTTTATCAAAATAAAAAGCTTCTGCACAGCAAAAGAAACCATCAGCAAAACAACAAGAAAACCCACTACATGGGAGAACATATTTGCCAATGTTAGCACTGATAAAGGTTTAATCTCCAACATTTATAGCAATTAATATTTTAAATAAATTCCAAATGGTGTTTCAAGCAACTAACGCCGTGTCTGTGTGTATGGAATATGCTGAACGTTTTATTTCATTTATATGAATTAATACAGACAAATTATAGAATCAAGACTATTGGAAACTCCGATGAGAAAAACTCTCCTATCGCCACAGTGATTGCATTATGAGATGTAAGCACCAGCGAGGGGACAGCAACTCCATGACCAGACTCCCCAGCTCAACCTCCTCTTTGGGCTTTTTTGTCTTTGCATCACTCAGTTCCAGCAAGAATGCTGCTAAGAGTGTGTAGCACGGCCCTCCACGCTCAATACTGATCAGCCTCCATATCTGATCAAGTGGCTCAGCTTCTATCCTTGGTGTCTGACCACTCTAGTCTGCCTTCAGCAAGAATCCCTCCTGACTCCTGATGTTTCCTTTTAGGAATTTTCTGTCGTTAATGCTCATCCTGCTCCTTGCTTATAAACCCCTCCTTGTCCACACTATATTCAGGATTGAGACCAGTTTTAAAAGAATGGCTTTTCCCCTTTAATAGCTCCTGATTAAAAAAATATTTTTAGAGCTTTAACTACTGTGCAACTCTGGTTTTATTTGATGCAGGTAAGCATGAGAATAACTTAACACATATTTGTCAAATATCATTATGTTCTTTTTTTCATTATGTTCTTAATCCATGAGATTAAGTAATATTAATAAATGGATCTGAATCCTTCCCCTGCCACGTTGCACTTACAGGGCTGTGTTTGCTTTTGATGAAGCCTATGGACTGTGCATTAAGTATCAGAGAAGAAAGGGATGTGAACACGAGGACGAAGATAATGTAGTTTCTTGGATAAATACAATCTGGAAAGTGGGTAAATAAGACACGAGTTATTGCTTAAGTCAGGGGATGTCATGCACAGCAGTTAGGATGTCCTGCCTATCCACTTGCTTCTGTCCCTTGGGTTTGACTCTGCCAAGGGCCTGGCTAGTCTCAAAGCTGCTCCAGTCTTAGTAGAAAACAAAATAGCAAGGGAAGGTCAGTGAGGGTGAGGAGCTATTCCAGATCAAAATGGGCAAAACCATGGTCAAGAGCCCTCCTGTTGCCGTGGATGTAGATTAAGGTCCACACTGAAACAGCAGTGGGAAGTCTTAGCCCCAAATAGTGCTGACACGTCAGGGGAGCTCAAGGGCCAGGTGCAGAATCTTCATGCCAAGCCACCTTGCCCTGTCCCTAACCTTTCCTGCTTGAGGTGCTCTAAGTCAGAGGACCAAGGCCTTTGGGGCAAAGAAATCTGTGGCTCCTCATATCAGCTCTGCTTCCCATTAACCATCAGAATAGGAGATATATATATATATATATATAGTGCTCTTCCAAGCCTCAGTTTTCTCCTCTACAGATAGGGCACTATGTGAAAGGCGCCTTTATTATTCCTTTAGCAGGTATGATTGAGTACCTACTATGTGCCACATATGATGAAGTTAGGCACTGGGATACAGCAGAAGAGCTTACAGTCTTATTGGAAACAAAATAAGTGAAAAAGAAAATAGTGTCATTACAAATTGTTTCAATTGCTATGAAAAGAAAACAATAATGCAGGGTGCGGCTATAGACAGTAGCTATGGTACCTGACATCAGATGGCATGATCAGGCTGATGAACCTATAAATTGAAACCTAGCACATTAAAAATAAGTAACCTTTCACACTTAATCTCAGGTTCTCAGTCTATTAGATTATTTTCTCCTTGATCGGGGGGCGGGGGGGGGGGAATCTTCAAGGCCTGAGGTGTACCATGAAGTGAGAATGTCCGGATCATGTTAGGTGTGACCTGTGGGTTATGAAAAAGAATGTGGATTTGGGTGAAAAGTGGATTGCCACATGGTTACCATCAAACCCGTGTGGTGGTGTGATGGTGATTATTCCAATCTGACCTTTATGGGACATCACTCATGTCTTACGGAAGTAAAAGGGGGAAGTAGTACATTGTAGCTAAAACAAAACAAAACAAAAAACCTGAATGAAATGTCATGTAAGAGCAATAGTCTCACTAATGGTTTTGGCAACAATTTAGTTTGTCAGCTGTTTTCCTCAATTAAAACATAAACTGAAATGCAACACAATGGTGTCTCCACAGAGATTATTTCAATTTTATTACACAGCTACCAGCTCTTCATCTACTTCTTTAGTACAAAAGGGAATCTTAAAAAATGTTTATATCTATGTAGGGAAATGCAATGGTTATTGAAGTTGAAGAGCAATTAGGGTAATTTCTCTTTAGATAATACATATAATTAAAAGTTTCCAGGCCTAAAGGGCTATATACCTATATTCTGATGTGACAAATACCAAAATCAGATCTAAAGATAAATTAAATAAACATAATACATACTGTGGATGGTCAGGATACTGGAGGAAGGAGGTTTATTCACACATACAGAACACAGCCTAAAAGGTTGCTCACCTAGAATTTTCTGTGTCTAAATTTTTATTGGCTACATGTACCTCTGTAGCTCTCAGTCTGCAATATGGAAGTAGAAGAAACAATTATGATTCAAAGGTTTAAGGGTAACTTTAGTCCTTCATCTCAGTCAGCTAATCTGAAGTGGAGTATGCCAGAAACACTTTAACTTCAAACTCGTGTGATTTCTCTGTAAAAATGGTTCGTTTGTGTGACTGTGCATGTGTATGTGTGTGTGTGTGTGTGTGTGCCTGAATGGCAAAGTGGGAAAGGGAGAAGCAGGCAATGCACGAGGGAGAGAATCACAGCGTCATCATAGGTAACAAGTCTTGTGAAAGCCACGTGTCCGTACACATCAAACGTGTGCGTGTTCCTTAGAAAACAAGATCTCAGCAGCTTTCTGCAGGACTGGAGAACGAATTAACATGTTTGAATAATTAAGACAAATTCCAGCAAGTACTTTTGCTTTGGGAAAGCAAGTGAGATGCCCAAACTGGGCAGAACATGGCAGAACATGGAGGACTTCACAGAGAAGGCATCAGGGAACCACCTCCAAGGATCTCCACCAGGGTCCCAGGGCTAGAAATTTCTGTAGGCCCTTGACTCCTTTTGGAAGGTCATTTTTGTTCTGTTTTGTTTGTTTGTTGTTGTTGTTGTTTATTTGTTTTGTTTTGGATCCATATAAGGAGGCTATATTATAAAATTTTGGCTTTTCTGTATTGTTTCATTCTCAAGAACCTGACTTTGAGATCAGGGTCATGGAATGGAAATTTACAAACCTTGGCATCACAGTGCGGTGAGAATGTGGGGGGTGAGGAAAGCTTTACTGTAGCAATCTATAGGAAATATTTACACGCATTTGACCCTTCCATAGTGTGCAGGAAACTTGAGATTTAATTGTGACTCTTGCTAATTACTAGCGTCTCCTTGGCTTTGTTTCTTTACTTTTCAATAACACCCTTCAAGGCGTGATGAGGAGGAGTAACTAGTGAAATACACGTTGAGCCAGAATATTCTGACCTGCACAGCTTGAAACAAAGGATCGCTTTCAACAAAGGTCTCTAACTAGAAAGCTGTAGTGATAAAGCTGCATACAGTGACCTTTCTAAACCTCAGATCCGATTGTGTTACTTCCCTATTAAAAACCCACGGTTTCCCAGTGCTCTTTAAATGGCATCCACATTCCCTCACACAATTTACCGGTCCTCACATGGCCCCTGCTGCTTTTTTCAACTCATCCCTTTCCATCAAGCCTGGACTTCTTTTCCCCAGATACACCAATATCTTCCTTTTCTAGTACACCTTGACTTCATCCCTCAACCTCCTGCCAGTTTGATACCCAGGGACCTCTTTCCCCTTTTTTATGCCTCCATCACTCCTATCTTTGTCCAGTTACATGTCCTGTCCTATAAAACGCTCTTCTTCCACCTCCCAGGTGACTTGAACACCTTTCCTATTTGCTTCAAGGCCTGGATTTCCAATGTCCTAGCACCTTTCTCACCTGTCAACTCCAATGGGGTAGCGATTCTGTCTCTTTCATTTAGTCTCACATCACTGTGCTTCACCCAGTGCCTCGTCCAAATCAGTGCCCCATGAACATTGTTTGAATGAGTGAATACAGAGCCGAAGGGACCCATCCGTGTGTAATTGCACCAAATTAAAAATGTATACACTTAAAAATGTAAGGTAATCCAATAACAATTTCTTTCATTCCCCCTTTTTCTGATATTTTCAACCTTTCCCTCTCTGTCAACAACTTGCTGTTTGTTACCCAGAGACATCAATAAATATCCCTAATTTTAGTGTATAAAAATTTCCCCTTGAATGCGAGTTCCTATTAGCCAGTAAGTGTGTCTTTTTTGGCTTTGCCAATTTTTTTTTGCAATAATATCATTTGTTTGCTCCATTTTCTCTGCAGTCTGATTTTTTTTTTTTTACTGCCTGATCTAGTGGTCCATCAATAGGACTCTCTCATCATTGAATGAGGGAGGTTCTCTTTGACAAATCAAATGGCCTGTTCTCAGCCCTGATCACACCCTTCTCTGTGTGTCACAGATGCAGCCGACTGTTATTTATTTCCTTGAAGGACCGAGTTATGGCAATACGGACTCCCACTGGCCTGATTGTCAGAAAATCAGCTTCAAAATATTCCCAATTATTTATTCCCAAAGGTAGTCTGTTCAGGGATGAGTTGAGAAAACCAGAACTTACCTCTTTGCCTATTCCCTGGTCTTCCCCTCTTGTTCTATTTCTTACTCATCAAAGTGAAGCCTCAGGGAAGCCTCTCTTGGTTCCCTTGTGCCTGGAGAAAAGGAATGCTCATTTCAGGGAGCTGATTCTGATGCTCCCAAATGACCCGTCCCCAGGGTGCTAAGTGCTGCTAAGTTTCAGCAGGACTAACCGGAACAGGGAACATGGCCTCTTCTCCAAAGCTACACCATTTGTGTCTCCTGTCTCGGCACCTACAGTCTCACAAAATCTCTCTGCACACTTCTCTCTGCTTCTGGTCATCACTGTTGTGTTACCTTGCACTTCTAGTCTTTACCAGAAAGTACTATTGCCAACCTCCCAGAATACCTTGTGCTGTGTACATACAAAGCCAAACCTATTCAACGTTACATAAAATCAATGGTATACAATCCATTGAACCTCTTTCCACTCTCCCTTCTGCTCTCCTCATCCAACTGAAATGTCTTCTTTTCCAGGGGATGGAACAACCACTGTCATACACATGGGTATGAGTACCACATGCTAGGTGAAGGGGAGAGGGTCAGGTTTGCAGCAACAATGTGCAGGTCCTTGTGCCCTCACACGGCGTGTGGAAACACACCTGTGGCACATGAAGAGTAGTGCATACGTTTTGAAAGTGAATAAAAATTACATCAGGCATAAAGCAATTCAGCACCTGCAGCTGATCCTCATCCATGGGTTCTGTATTTGAGACTGTGCTCATATCTCTTTGTCACCGAGACATCTTTCACACCCATTCCTAGACCTGCACAGAGTCTCGGGAGATTTGAGTTGCCCAATACGCACATTCCCCGCTGAGCTCAAATGAGGTGATTCCTTCTCCTTTTTTCGGCTCTCATTTTGTAAGCAAGTGTTGTTTTTTGCGGTCCATTGAGTGTCACACTTTTTACATTTTTTGCTGGTGATTTTGCTGTTTAAAACGGCACCCACAATTAGTGATGAAATGCTATCTAGTGTTCCTAAGCACAAGAAGGCTATGATTCCCTTGAGGGAAAATATGTGGTGAGATAAGCTTTATTCAGGCAAGAGTTATAATGCTATTGGCTGTGAGGTCGGTGCTAACGTGTTTGGGTCTCTAAACAGACATATACTGAGAACAAGGTTATGTATTAACTGATGGATAAAAATGTTGTCATCAGAACCTAACCCTGCATTTCCTCTAGGATCAATGCTTCGGTATTTGCTAATTCAGTATTCGTGGTGACTTTATAAGTTAGGACTACTGGGAATATCAGGAATTGACTGTATATGTAATAGTAATGTCAACTTCTGAAATAGATACAAAAGTTGCCATTTTTCTTTGTCTGTATGCTCAGGAGTTGGTGGTCAACAGGGATGCCCATGCTCAGTCAGTCAGCAGTTGATGACATATTGAAGCCAATGTGTATCTGAGTAAATGGACTTATATATCGTTTTATAACGCTTTACATGAACCTTCACAGATATGGGAAAATAGCTTAAAAGATATTCCCACACAGAAACAAAGGATGGAACGATATTTGTAATAAAAGAAGTGTAAGTGAGCCAAAACAATGAAAAAGGCAGCACTCACAAATTCAGTCGTATGAGCTTTTGGTCAGCTCCTTATTAAGAGATGAATGAATAGCAATCTCATAAAACTTGACACACTTGTTCTTCTCCTTTAATTAAAACTTGCAAGATACATCATTTTATATAGACATTGAAAATCACTACAATATATATATGATGGCTCTCATCCTAAATTGATATTTTGCCTTTGAATATTTGTAAAATATAGTTGTGTATGTTAATCATTTATAGTATTAAAATCTTTTTACTGATTAGGTAAGAGAACATTGGAGTAATACAATTGGAATTTATTATTGCTATAATATTTAACATATGCCAGCATGTACTATCCAATATATACCATCATAGACTATTCAATATAGTGGAGTAGTATAGTTGGAGAGAAGAGGCCACAAAGAAACATTACTTTTTATAAATGCAAACATGATTTATAATTTTAAGTGTCTATTTGAAATTAAAACTCTTGCAACTGTTCAAGGTCATTAATTCTTAAAATTATGGGAAATTTAGTTCTGGTATTGCAATAGCTCTTGGAAACTTTATTATTTTCTCTTGTATTTCTTCCTAATTTGGAATTCAGCACTTTAGTCTCAAATGCCACCAATACTTTAAACCATAATACCTCACTTCTGTGTGTATGTGTATGGAGAAAAAGATAAGGAAAGGAAAAACCTTTTAAAATTCTTTGGATGGGAGTTTGATACTTTTCAAAATATTAGTCCAACCCAATTGATTGGAAGGTAAAACATATAAAATGGTAGGTTGTTACTGACCCTGCAGGAAAATGTGAGGGCTTTCAAGAGAGTTAATCAACAGAACTCTTGATGTGTTTTTGAGAGTTGTGAAATGGATTTTTATATTTTAACATCTTCAGGAAGCTCCTGGAGAATGTGTACTGTGCAATCATTCCCCTGTGTGCTTCTTTACAATCTAACACATGAGCTTCTTACCTGGTGTGTAGGCTCAGCTGTTTACCCTTCTGTAAATAGAGCTCTCAGCAAATCCTCCCCTGCAAGAGAATTTTAACATCCTGAGAAATACCAGTTTGTTTTATTCTCACTCCTGTGGAGGAAAAGGGTTTAATTTACCTTTCAACCCCAACGCAAATACCCTCAAATGTGCACACTCACTAGGACAAAAGAACAGGTATTTCAGTCCTGAGATTCCTTGTACCTTGGGGAATTAACAATTCATTTTGTTTTAGGAGCCATCAAGGAGATAACCCCCAGGAAGAAATAGGTCCTTAACGGAGAGAGTAACTTTGCCCTGTTAAGTCTAAGGATGGAATTTTCAGGATAGAATTAGAGGCCACACAGGATGGGACTAGCAAGATGGGATTCAAGTTGAGGGGGTTCTAATAACCAAGTCCTTGGGGAAGTATTCTGAGAATGACTGGAACTCAAAAGGGAGCTACACCTGTTACCCTTGATCAACTGTCCTCCTTATACATTTTGTGCTCATTCTTGGGTTCCACTAGTTCAGCTCAGATGAGAAGACTGGAGGAGAGAGAAAGCCATACATTCTTCCCTGATCCCTTTCTCTTTTGGTGCTTGGTGCATGGCTCTGGCTGTGGCCTCCTACCACTCTGGCTGTGGCCTCCTACCGTTCTGGCTGTAGGCCCTTCCCCTCCCCACCACCCCCATGACACAGCTCTCACTGGATTCCTGCAAAACCGTCTCCTCTTCTTGCCCCTTTAGGTCTAGGGTTTGTATTGCTCTCTTCTGCTGCTGGCCTCCGGGAGCTTCAGCCTCTTTTGTGGGTTCCTTTAATCTTGGCCACACCTCTATAATATATACACATATATGTTAATGAGCTATGTTTAATCGAGCCACTTGCACGGGATTCTGACTCCTCCTGGGGCCCTGACTGGAACAGGGCCTAGAGAGGTTGGGCACTAGTGTCTTGCATATGAGGCATCTTGCCCGGGATGTCCGCCTGCTCTTTTGCTGAAGCTTAGCCCACTCCCAGCCAGTCCACGCACAAGGAGCAGGCACAGAGGCTGGTAGGCAAGGTCCGCACATTCAGATTTCTTGAGGCTCTTTACAATCACAAGAAGTAGAAAAGCCACAAAAATAGCCAGAATCGCACTTAATCACTTGACCCCGATTTGTGACATGTTTTTCTGCTCCACTGCCAAGGAGGAAGTTTGTGCTGGCTTAACTCATTTCTAAAGCATACTTTTAGGTCTGATGTAGAAGTGGTCATCTGAACAACGCGACCAATCCTCTTTTGTAACTGTCATTAGAGTTTCATTTACACGATTGTTTATGGTTACTATGGTTTTGAAAGAGATGTCAAGTTGTAGTGCAAAGGGTCTGATTGTTAGAATCTGACTGGCCTCCGTTTCTATGAGCCTCTGCTCCCTAATTTGTAAAATAGGGAAATTGATACTGAAATGGTTTTATCTAAAGTTCTCAAAAGACACTTCGCATGGTCAACCTGTGTCCCTTTGTGCTCCATGAGAGTCATAAAGAGGAATTATAGGCTGTGGCCAGATTTTCCTGAGCACCAAGCTTGGGCATTGCCAGAAGGGAGGGATAATTACAATGCTCAGCATTCTGAGGCTGAGTGTGTCCTCTGCTCCAGAGTATCTGGTTTAAATCCAGTTCCTACTCATATTAACAATGCGATACTCGGCAAGTTATGCCTCTGCCCCTTGTTTTTCTTATCCGTAAAGTGGGGATAATAATTATATTACTTCATGGGATTATTGCAAGGATTGAAAAAGTTCATGCATGTAAAGGGCTTAGAACAATGTCAGATTTAATAGATGGTTAATAAATATTAGCCCTGATTATCATTTTACATTAGAATAGCCTGCCTAGCTGTGCAGTTTCAGACATGCGTCATGTCACATTATATCTCTGTCTTCTCACACTTAGTAAAGTGCCTGGCATCAGATATGTAGATAGGAAACAGATGTGAAAAGTATAATGCCCTATTTGGAGATTTCCAGAGGAACTTCCTGTGAGCTGTTACATGAGCAAGCGGGTAGTTGATACAGCTCTGGACTTTTATTTCCTGTAGGGAGCATTGTTACTTTCTGCTTCCTGGATACTGGAGAAAGCCAAAAGGACCAGAACATATAGAGTAGGCTGAAGGATACACGCTACAAGGAAGCCAACAGAAACAGCTAGCTGAAACCTGTCTCCCCCACGTGCCAGCAGCATATTTCAGACCAATATTTTGTTCAGAGTTCCAATTTATTTTAACTCGTCTGGCACTCTTCTTTCTACACATAAAAGGACATAAATATAAATTGGGTGAATACGAAGAAAGGATGCATCCTAAACTTTAATTGTATCCCTGAGTTGGATGATACCATGTACCAGTAACTCCCCTGGTACATAGAATTATAAATCAAGCTTCTGGGTGCGAAAATGTCTCAGGGTACAGACAGTGAGGGAACCTGTACAACCTCTACTCTACTCATTCACTTTGGGAAAAGGGTGTCCCAATCTACCAGAATGCACTCTGCCTAATAATAGATCTTTGCTTTGTCTCATTTAGGGGATGGCTTCAGGTTTATACTCCTTTGTTGTCACTGCACTTTCCAGGTGACCAGGTCCTATACATACATGATCTCACTTGTATCTTAAACACATCAGCCCTGAGAAATAGAAAAAGCATTACCCATACTTTACAGATAATAAAATGGAGGTTTATGGGAAGCTGAGTAAGGATATGTAGTTATTGGGAAATAACATTTAAAAAAATCCCACTTTTGGACACTACCCAGTGTTCTTTTAACCTCCCACCCCCAAAGCACACATTTACCTCACGTGGCATTGGGATATAATTTTTTCAAAGAAACAGTGAATTTCTTGTTTATCTGCTCAATAATGAAGTGTGTCCTTAGTTGTATTAAAAAAAATAAGAAAACTTACAAATTTTTAAATTCTATTTACCAATAAATATTGAGCACCCTTTGTTTGTAAGTGATTGTGCTAGACCTGGGATAATAGGGCAATCTAATCTAATAAAAGAGATAAAAGAGTAATATGCAAATTACCCTCACTCCATTACACCCACAAGCCATGCCCATGAGCCATGCTCACCAACTAATCAGGAGAAAATATGAAAATTAACTCAATTAAGATGGCGACAGCCACGGAGCTGGAGTTGCCCCGGGCAATGGAGGAAGCCAGGGCCCTGCAGGCCCTGAGCTCTACTCAAGGCTACGAAGTTTCAATTATAGAAGATAAACAAACTCCAGATACCTGCTGGGCTGAGATCTTGAGTTGCCAGGGCAACCCAGGCTTCAAGCAGGGGACCAAGGCAACAAAGTTTCAAATTATAGAAGTTGAATAAATCCCAGATAACTGCTTCCAGCCAGGCACCCCAGTAGGGACCCAAACCCTGAAGGGGCTGTGGGTAGCCTGAAATGGCCCTCTGCCCCTCACCCAGGCTGGCCAGGCACTCCAGTAGGGACCTGAACCTTGAAGGGGCTGTGGGCAGCCTGAAACAGCCATCAGCCCCTCACTCAGGCTGGCCAGGCACGCAAGCAGGTGGACATCCCCCGAGGGGTCCCAGATTGTGAGAGGGTACAGGCTAGGCTGAAGGACTCCCCTTGTGTGCACAAATTTTTGTGCACCGGGCCTCTAGTGAATAGATAACAAGGTTACTCTTACTTAGATTCCAGTCCATAGAAGAAAAGCCATAACAGCATGATATGAGGCTGTGAGTATTTAGTTCTGTTACTTCTTTTGCTCTCCAGGTTCTGTGGATTTGGATGAATTTCTGGTAGCTCATAGACTGAGTTTTAATATGTAATACAATATATCTTTGCCAAAGCTCAGTTACCTTTAAGCTTTCTCTAACAATTGTAAATGTTTAGCATTCACAAAGTAAAACTTCATGATTTGACAATTTCAAGTAACAGAACCAATAGTGTATGTAGCTCTAGACTGACTGTTTCCCCCCCTCCCCAACCCCCCTCCATCATATGTTGAAGTTCTAAACTCCAATGTGGTATATTTGGAGGATGGACCTTTGGGGGGTACTAATGTTTAGATGAGGTCATGGGGGCAGGGCCACATTATGGGATAAGTATCCTTATAAGAAGATAAAGAGATCATAGTTATCTCACTCTGCTCAACAGAAAGAAAGTGACCATCTCTGCAAACTAGGAACCAGACACGAAATCTGCTAGTACCTTGATCTTGGACTTCCAAGCCTCCAGATCTGGGAGGAATAAATTTCTGTTGTTTAAGCCATTCAGTCTATAGCATTTTTGTTATGAAAGCCCAAACCAACTAAACCATTTAGAAAGATTTATAGTCAGAAATTGGCTTACACAATTGCGGAGGCTGGCAAGTCTAAATTTACAGTATGGGCTGGCAGGCTCAAAACCCAGCACAGCTGATGGTTGCATTCCAGTGTGAAGGCCAGCAACCTAGAAACCTCAAACTGCTGATGGTGCAGATGAAATCTGAAGGCTGGCAGGCTGATACCCAGGAACACTAATGGTGAAGGTAGAGTTCAAAGCCAGACTGCTGGAGAATTCTCTCTTGCTTGGGGAAGCTGGTCTTTTTCTTCTATTTAAACCTTCAACCGATTTTATGAGGATCACCCGCATTATGGAGGGAAGACTGCTTATTCAAAATTCAATGATTTCAATGTTAATCTTCTCCAAAAAATGCCCCCTTCAACTTGACACTTAAACTTAAACATCACAACAACTGATGAGGGACCCTAATTCTCCATAACATGTGGCAATTTACATCTTGACCAGTAACCTTTGAGTTGCATACTGTGAGGTCAAAGTGTTATTCTGAACCTCTTGGTGAGCAAATGAGTCAGGCATACTGCCTACTGCTCCTGCCATACAAATGCCTAAGAATTTGACGATATTAAAGTTATGGAGATACATCAATCTTTTTTAACTGAATTTATTGGGGGTGACATTGATTAATAAAATTATATCCGTTTCAGATATACACTTTTAAAGTTCATCATTTGTATATTGCATTGTGTGTTTACCACCCCAACTGATATATTCATCTTAAAAAGATTCAGGATCTGCAAGATTACTAGTAAACACGCTCTTATGCAAAAATACAATTGTTTTTACACCTCATGGCTTATAGTTTAGTAATTGTTTTCATTTTTAGAGCAGTCACAGTGTGAACTGAAAGCAAAAATCATTTCTATACTTTAGGTTCTTTTATAGCACTCATTGCTGAATACAGTAGATAGCCTGGTGCATGAAAATTGTGCACTCGGTGTGTGTATGGGGATCCCTCAGTCTAGCCTGTGCCCTTTTGCAGTCCGGGAGTCCTTGGGGGATATCTGACTGACGGCTTAGTGCTGCATGGAGGCGGGAGAGGCTCCCACCACCACTGCTGTGCTCACCAGCCATGAGTCTGACTCCTGGCTGAGTGGTGCTCCCCCTGTGGGAGTGCACTGACCATCAGGGGACAGCTCCTGGGTTGTGTCAGTAATGATGGTAATGTAGGGGCAGGTGAGAAACAAAGAGAAATCTTCCAAGGATTTTTTTTCACTTACTTGTTACCTTTTTTGAGTCAGGGAAAGAAATTGGAGGTAATGATCCATCACAGAACTGTTATACTATTGTAGCATAACAGGTAGCAATCATTTACACATTCATTAAACTGCTGACCATGTTAGGGTTATCCAGATAGACATATATGTTAGACAGAATTCTTAGTTGAATGTTACAATTCAAACCAAAGTAGTCTCTGTAAAAAATGGCATTATTGTACCTGAAAAATCCAGAGGTTCTTTTAGCTTCAGACATGGCTGAATCCAGGGACTCAAGCAATATCAGCCCCCCTCTCCCTCTCTCCTTCCTCCCTCCATGTTTTTTATACTTCATTCCTCTGTGCATTGATTCCATTCTGAAGAAAACTTTTTCCTATTTCATTGGAAAAGATGGTTGCTGGCTATGCTAAGTCCTCTCACCCACAGTTAGGACAGAGGTAGACAAGCAAGGGATAATTGAGATTTACTGAAAGTCTGTCTGTAAAGCCCCAGAAAGGACCCTGTTTGAAAAGCTTTATGTTATTTACTCAATTCTGAAGGTATCTCTGTGTCTTGTCAGCACTGGGTCACATGCTCACCCCAAATAAGACATTCTGGATGAACAACAGCTTATGGCCAATGAGCAGTAAATATATGATTTGAGGATATATCATGTGTGTTAAATCAGAGAGATACTCTAATGATCAGATTCTGTACTGATACTACAAATTCTCCAATAGAGTGAGTTAACTCTAGAAAGCTTGTGAAATAAATTGCTGTTTCTTTGTTTTTTCTTATGAAATTGGACCTGTTTTATCTCTAAAGAATGGGTTAATGTAAATTACATAAGATTGAGCCTGATGAGTTCTCTCCAAAGTCCAGGTGGTATTATGGCAACACTCTCTATAATGGCTGTCTTTTCATTGGACTGAGTAATACCAAGAGTTCACTCTGCCAACCTGAGTCCAAGGCCAGGGAGGAGAAAAAAGGAGACTAGTTTCCTTGTAGACTTGAAGGTAGTGACTAAGATTATTTAGTCAATTAAGAATGTACATACAGAACTTAAAATGAGCCAGGCTCTATTCAACGCGTTTAATGTGTTTTAATTCACTGAAGCCTCAGAAACTCCTTATAAGAGAAGTATTATTTTTAATCTCATTTTATAGGTGGGGAAGTAAAGCGCTGAGAAGTTGAGAAACTTTCCCAAGATTACATGACTAATGAGAGATAGAACTGAGATTATACCAAGGCCTTTGGTCTTCTGAGACATACTTTTAATCACTAGGCTCTTTGGTTTCCAGAAATCACAGGGAAAGGAAGCTAATTGTCCTGTACTACACTTCAATGCTCCTATCACCTGTCAGAGTTGTTTACAAATACTGGTTTTTAAAAATCCATGCTTGAAGGGCTCTAGGAAACTCCTGAATTTCATTTTAAAAAGCAATTCAATTGTCTCAAAATGGTTTAAAATAGGGAGACAAAATTGATGTATCATATTTTAACATGTTGAAAAACATCAATGTATTAGCCAGTTCCAGTGGATGCATTGCCCAGACTTGAGAATGAAATTTCTCCTGTTATTTGTGTACATATAACTGAACTTCTTATAAATATGACATAAATTATAATCTTGCCACTTTACATTGGTCCTTTAAAAACATCTGGTCTGTGTACCTTTGAGCATATCTACTCTAATAAAAGAGTAATATGGAAATTAACCATTTCTCTGAGATGCCTAAGCCATGCCCACCAGCCAAACCACACCCACCAGCCAATCAGAGCAGCTGTATGCAAATTAACCCAGCCAAGATGGAGGCTGGCAGCCACAGAGTGAGCAGCGGTGGGTGCGGTGCGGGTGGCAGCGGGGACTAGGCACGTGTGGCTGTGGGGATGGGGCATGTGGTGGCACGGTGGCAGGTGTGGCCCTTTGGGGTGAGGCGATAACCTGTGCAACCTGGACAAGGTCCCTGAGACCCTGGAGTTCTTTGAGCTGCTGGCCCAGACTACAGGGCCGGCTCTGAGGCAGGCATCTTGCTCCCCGTGGAGCCTCTGGATGGGTTCCCTGTCCACGGCCTGAAGGGGGTGTGGCCAGCCTGAAAACAGCCCTCAGCCCCTCACCAAGGCTGGCCAGGCACACCAGCAGGTGGACATCCCCCGAGGGGTCCCAGACTGCGAGAGGGCACAGGCTGGGTTGAGGGACCCCACCGAGTGCCCAAATTTTTGTGCACTGGCCCCTAGTTAGTATATATTCATAATAACTAAACACAAGGCAAGGCTTAGCATATTTGCACATGTTCATATCTATTAGTCTTTTATAATCAGTTTCTTTTATTAAAAATAAATTGGGGGTTTCCCATAAAATACATAAAACCTGAAAGTCATTAACTATATCTCCTCTCTTTCTTTAGGATACCACACAAGAAACCAATAAAATAGGAGCATTAAAGTGAACAATTTAGAATTATTTTTTTCCTTCACCATTTATCCCCTCTATGCCCTCTTCCACCTCTCCCCTCCATCCTGCTCCCTCTCACCCACACACTGAACACAATCACCACACTGTTGTTGATGAGATGGAACAAGAGTGGAGGGCTTATATCAGATACCATATAGAAAATGGCTTGGAATCCCTAGTCAACCTTTTTCTTTTCCCAATTTATTTTGACTTCCAACCCATTATGTATGAGGTATGTGGGGAGGCAGAGGAGCTGAGGTAGTCCTTACAGAAGGAGAGTGCCCCAGGCCCTGGGCTTCAGTATTTTCCTTGGGCCTGAAAATTCCCTGTTCTCTCTCATTATGGAGATCATTCAGCTCCTCCCTCACTCTTTCTTCCAAGTGTTCATCTCCAACACTGTATTTAGCAAATAGAAAAACTTTCAGTTACTGAAGCCCACTCTCCTTAGAAAGCTATATGGGTTTATAAAAACCAACAACAAATGAGGCATTTTCTCTTGTACATTTTTTTCTTAATTTGTACCTAAAAAATATTTGGTCATGATTGTGCCTGATATTTTTAATTATGATTCAGTTCTCCAAAATACATACTCTATAGCATAACTTAATATTTTTAAAAATTAAAAACAATTCCTTTAAAAATAAGCATTGAACTAATTCCATTAATTATAACTATATAAAAAATTGTGCAAAGGACTACAAATCATACTTAAGTTTTCTTTTAAGTAAGTAAGGAAGGGAGGGAGCTCAGGCCCTGTTTGTTTCACCTGCAAAAGACGGACATACTGACTATGTGGTCACCAGCACTTCCCTGTATGCCAAAGTACCAACATGCCACAGCACAGACACACACCAACACACAAAGGGAGATGGTGACTTTCTGGGCAATCAGAACACCAAGGCTGATTACATTCCTTTATGTTGGCTAATCTAGTATTTTGTTTACATTTCACTTTATTTAGCACAGAATAAAACAAATCTAACTTATCTCTGTAAATATTTGGAGATATTTTATTATTTTATTCAAATATATAGAGCAGTAAGCAAAATAAATAAATAGTTCTCAGGTGTATCAACTAAGAAAATTAGGTCAGACTCACCAAATAATTCTTAATATAATATTGTTTTTGACCACTTCCTGATGATCTGAGGAACACAAGTTTAGAGTGGCTTTTAATAACAGACTATCCCAGTGAACACTAATAATATATTTTATTATAGGTATCCAACTATATAGAGCTATGTTTATTTTTGAAATATGTTGTATTATAAACCCTGGGAATTTAAGTGTTTTTAGTTGTTATCATTAAAGTAAAGTTTATAATAATGGCAACTTTCCTTCTGATAACCTTTGAACATTTCCTAGTTTTTTGACCCCAATTGCTTATTTCTATTCTATTTTCCTGTTAATGCTCATCTCTTTCTGTCTGATATGTGTGTGCATGAACACATAGAAATCTAATGTTTTTAGGGGAGTAAATTTGACAATCCCAGCAGGTACGTTTACAGGATATTTTGAGATTCAAGATACTACTGAGTTAAAAAGTGTCCACACACTTATTTTAAGATGAAACCACAGAGATGTCTGGGATTAAAGAATGCTTCTAAGGAATAAAAAAAGAAACTTGTTTTGTTAGAGTCCACTTGCATATAAATTCATATTTCCCTTATTTTCTCCCTGGCCTAGGGCTACAGTTAAAGGGGCCTCAGATTGATTATTAGAATGATAATCAGAGACTAGAGAATTTGTCCTATCCCAAGTGTTCTAGAATTTATATTTTAAACTATACTGAGAAATCATATTCCTGAAATCTCTCAATGTATATTATATATATTCTAATTTACTCAGTGTTTTATGTATCTACCTATTCATGCTTAAATAATTACTGACTACAACTTGTAGGCCTTTTAAATGAATAAAACACAACCACAAACTGCAAGGAAATGTGAGTCAGGTGGGAAAGCTAGCATTTGAGTGTATTTGCAGGGCCATTCAGTTCAACTGCTGGTATGAAAGGACTTTAAAAACCACATAATCTTAGCAGTGAGTGTTGAAAATGACCACAATGGTGTATCTAGCTTAGTTTTCACAAGGGATTTTTCAGATAAAAAACATTTTCAAAACTAATCTCTAATTTTGATTAAAATCTGGGACATCTGTGTAGCTCAAACCAGTGGGATAATCACTAATTCCTGATCCTTCCCCTTTTTGCTCCATACTATAGCCACAGACAATCTGCAGGCTGATCAGATACCTGTGTTAAAGGTTTGTGCTAAGATGCTTGTGCTACATTACACTTCAAAGTTGGGTCAGAGTGTTCAATAAATTGATTTCCCTGTCTCTTCTATTTGTTGTTCTAGAGCTAGGCCATAGCTGGATATGTGTGGCTTCCACTCTGTAGAGGGAAAACCTATACCTGAGTGACAGCGGCAGGCCTTTGAAGTTTCATGAAATGCTCCTGTCGATTTCCTTTTTGTTCTGTGTAGAGGGTAGGATGGATCCGGCTCATCTGACTTAAAAATCAGACCCCCGTTTCCCTTTTCAAAACCATCTGAGCTGCCTTTTATTCTGCAAACCTAGGAGCCCTCGGTGAAATCACTGGGGTTGGCAGAAAATATCTGAAGAAGTGAGGTTAGCTTGTTGTTGGCAAGACATTTTTCTGAGACTTGGCAAGAGAAAAGAGCTTCCTCAGGAGATTTTTTTGTAGATATATCCTATATAATAAAACTCTAATATGCAAATAGACCGAACAGTAGAACAACCAGTCGCTATGACATGCACTGACCATCAGGGTGCAGATGCTCAACACAGGAGCTGCCCACTGGGGGAGCACTGCTCAGCCAGAAGCTGGGCTCATAGCTGGCAAGTGCAGTGACAGTGGTGGGAGCCTCTCATGCCTCCGCTGTAGGTAAGGAGTGAAGGGTCTCAGTGTAGGTAAGAAGTAAGGGGTGAAGGGTCTCAGACTGCAAGAGGGCACAGGCCAGGCTGAGGAACTCTCCCCCTGAGTGCACAAATTTTGTGCACTGGGCCTCTAATATATATATAAAATATATTATATATATTATATATAGTATATATATAGAGAGTGTGTATATATACATATATTCTCTCTCTCTCTCTCTCTCTCTCTCTCTCTCTCTCTCTCTCTCTCCATATATATATATATATATATTACATTAGGGGCCTGGTGCACAAAATTTTGTGCACTTGGCGGGGGGGGAGGGTGGGTCCCTCAGCCCAGACTGCCCCCTCTCACAGTCCGGGACCCCGCAGTAGATGTCCTACTGATGGCCACAGTCTGGCAGCGGAGACTCAGAGCAAGTGCCGTGTATGTGTGTGTGTGCCCACACATGTGTGTGTATTTGTGTGTGCCTACTGGGGGCCTGTCCCCAGCTGCACTGTCCTCAGAGCAGGCACTCCATGTGTGTGTGTATGTATGAGTGTGTGTGTCCCTGCCTAGGACCTGCCCCTAGCTGCATAGGAGGCTCGGAGCAGGTGCCCCATGTATGTGTGTATGTTTGTCTCTGTGTCTGTCTCCTGGGGGCATAGTGCCAGCCACACTGTGGAGACTTGGAGAAGGCACCCCTCTGTATTGATTTCTCAGGCTCCTGGCCTCACCTGTGTGTTGTTCTCTCCCTTGAGCTGTGGCTGGGGCTGGGTGCTGCCTGCCCCCACATTTGCCTACTCCCAGATCACCAGATCATGGTGGCGACTAAGGAGCAGGCCCTGATGCTTGCTGCCTGGCAGCTGTACATGCCAGTTGGCAATACAATCATGGTTGCTGGAGCAAGGCCCTGCTACTTAGTCCTACTCCAGGCCCTGCCCCTGCATGCCTGTTAGCAACACAGATGAGGGTGGCGGCCAGGAGCAAGGCCCTGCTGCCTGTCCCTGGTGTTTGGAGCCTGCTCAAACCCCATCACCACTGCTTCCTGTCCCTGTGAGGGTGCCTGCTGAAACTCCATTGCTGATGCTGCCTGTCCCTGTGTTCCTTCCTGCTCAAACTCCATCGCTGATGCTGCCTGTCCTTCTGCTCCTTCCTGCTCAAAAAGTTCACAGCTGCTTCCTGACCCTGTGCTTGTTCCTGCTCAAACCAATCGCACTGCTTCCTGTCCCTGTGCTAGTTCCTGCTCACACCCGATTTCCGTTCCTACTCAAACCAATCGGCGCTGCTTTCCGTCCCTGTGCTCATTCCTCTGAGTGCCTGCTCCGAGATTCATCTCTTTCCAGCCTCCAGCCAGCTGGCTCCTCCTGCCCTGGGGCTGCCGCCTGGATCCCGGGGCAGTGGCCTTCTGTCTGCTCTGCTGGGCCTTGGTGCGAGGCCTCCACCATCTTGGCTGGGCTAATTTGCATACCTTCGTTCTGATTGGCTGGGGGTGTGGCTTACCCCATCCTGAAGAAACGGTTAATTTTAATATTATGTTTTTATTAGATTAGATATACAATCGCTTCTCGGCCTTTTGGCTAAGATCAAGT
>PVJC01032325.1:0-20010 GCA_004026665.1 Murina feae
CCCCCCCACACTCCCCATCACCTCCATGCTGCAGTGACTGAGCCAGCAGGCCCCCACACACACACTCCCCATCACCTCCATGTTGCAGGGCTTGGATCTGGCGTTTGGGAGGACATTTGAACACCAATTTTCTCTTCTCATTTCAAATGCAGGGATATTGAAACGCAAATGTGGAAAAGGAATGGCAGCCAATAGCAACTGTTTGGCCTCCACAGCCTGTTCAGGACTTTACTATCCGCTTAGAAAGAGTGCTTTCTGATGAAATAACCGTCCATTGTTTTCCCTTTCATCCCTCTTCTTTCCTGTGGAAAAATCATGACCCAGTGCCTCATCTGAAATTACGACATTGGTTACCAATAACCAGCTCAGACATTTCTTGACCCTAAATCCAGTCTTTTTAAAATTATGCTTCATTTTACTTGAATTCATAAAAAAAAAAAAACCAACAGAGATCATTCGACACGTTCATTTCTCTGCAGGTAAACCCCGGTTCGCCATGCTGGCCTTGGGCCCCACCAGCACTCTAACCAGTTTGGCTTTGATACTCGGCCTTCACTGGCCACCGCCTTCCTAAGGAGGGGCCTCCACGCTCGGACCTTTAAAGAAAGCTTGCGCGGGGAAATGTTCATGCTAGCATCGCTTATACTCACCCGAGGCCGGACCCCACACGGTGCTCACCGTGGCGCGGTCATATTCTGGAACAGTACACAGCAATGAAAAGGGACGGGCCGCACTACACCCATGAAACGTGAGGCGCCATTCAGCTCCAGAAGCTCCAGGCGAGCTCAGTGGCTGTGCAGGTTACTTTAAGAGACATTGAATTTATCTTTATTATATCGAAATTCCCAGGTAGATATTTTGTTAAGGAGCTTTTTCCATTTTTTCGCTCTAACAAAAGGATTAGCGTAGACACCCAGGATCAGGAAGTTAAAACATACAGCAGAGAGAAAGTGCGGGAAACACTCTACTTTTCAGACGACTGTTTCTTTCTTAACTGGGAAATTTTAAGGTAGCGTGGGTGAGACAAACCTTACCTGATGTCTCAGGGAAGTTTCTCAGTGTGATTGCAAAGCCTGTCAGAATCACCTGGCCAGCTTGTTAAAAATGAGGATGCCAGGCCCGCCGAGGCCCGATCGCGTCAGAACCTCCAGGTGAGACCCGAGCCTGAGGTGGGGGTAAATCAAGTCCCCAGCTGACTGCTACATACAGTTCCCTCAGAGAAATGTGTTCTGCAGTCTGGTTCACCTCCTAGGCTTCCTAGCCTCTCAGACGCCACAAATGTCCCTGTATGTCCAAGGCAAGAATAACCCCGAAACATTCTGAATTGAGGGGGACACATCCTTACCCATTTCCTCAGGATGTTAGAGAATCAAACTTATAAAGAGCAATTGGCCAAGCAGCCCAAGACCCATGAATAGATTTTGGCCAAGACTTTTGAGGTCAGAAAGAGGTCAAGAAAGCCATTCTTCCCGTTTAATAAGAAGCTGCTAAGCCAAGGGATGTGGCTGCATATCTTTGATGAGCTTAACCAGTACTAAGAAAAAGGCAAGTAAATAGCAATAATCAAGCTTAGCAGCTTTTTCCCTCCAAAGACAGATTTGCGCTGTCTGAATGCTGGCCATCGTGTCCCTGTTTTATCAGAGCAGTGCCAGGCCAGATGAGCATGCAGTGAGTACCAGCCACTATTCTCCCGTTACTCTGTTATTTCCCTATGAATGTATTTGTTTATTGGTCTGTAAATGCCAGCATCCAAGTGCCTAGAACACTGCACACACATGGTAGGTGCTCAGTAGCTGCACTCCCCTCCCCTAACTGCCTCTCCCACCCAGGACTCTCTCCTCTCATCTGAGCCCATGCCCGGGGCAGTGACCATCTTATCTGCTCCTTCCACATAAGCCACAGCCTTCCTGTTCCGTGGACTCACAAGCACTCAGAGGAGCAGAGAGGACACTCAGGCCCCAAATGTCTCCACTGCTACTGAATGGCTTGCAAGCATCCCAACCTGCCAACCATGTGTGTGGGAGGGTTCCACTGGACTCTTCACGGCATCTGTAGTCACATCCCTACATATATCATCAGCTCCAGAAATACTCCCTTTGGTGGGAGGAAATTCCTAAGGAGTAGTTGTCTTTAGTCTTTGTCAGGCTTGTGATGCAGGCGTGTCGTATGTACACCTGATATTAACATGTGAGATCATTGATTCATCTTCTTAGACATGGAGATATCCTCTAGATTGAGATCATAAAATGAGTGACTAGGTCTTCATGGCCAATGACGAGGGGGGGAAACTGAGGCATAAGTTAGATCATTGTAGGTGAGGGGGAAATATCAACTTTATTTCCTCCTTAAACCCTCTTACGGATTTGGTATATAGATAGACACACCCCATTTTTCTTATTATGAAAATTAGGTTCATTTCAAAATACCTCCCTGAGTTGATCAATTGATGGGTTGAGTTTCCTTGGTTACTGTGCATCATAATATTTCTGAGGTCACTTGTCATAACAGTTAAGAATGTAAATTCTCTAGGAGAAACCAAGATGGCGGCATAGGTGAACACCATAATTGCTGCTGGGCACAACTATTACAAACCACAACGAAAAGAAAAAACAGACACCACCCAGACCCACAGGAAGGCTGACTGAGTGGAAATTCTACAACTAGAAAGAGACTGAGATGCAGAGGAGGTGCGGAAATAAAGTATAGAGGTATGGAGGTGCGAGCAAAGGGGCTCGCAGAAAGGGCTGGAAGTATTTCGTACTGGAGGGAAGCACAAGCTTCTGATGGCTCTGAACTCCAGTTCCAGGTGAGTTTCTGGGGACTCAGAATCATACAGGGAGGAGCTGGACTGTCTGGCATTGCCTGGCACTGGGAGGATCTTCAGAGCAGCTTTCTCTCGGTGGTGCCAAGGGTCACTGCGACCTGGTGCCTTTTAGGGAAGGGCTGAGAATCGACCATAGCTGGTTGCTCTTCCCTGTAGACTCCCCGAGACCCCACCCCACCCCACCCAAGCTGCACAGAGGCTTTTGCATATAAAAGGCTGGGAAGCCCCAGGCAGAAGCTAAAATAGCAACTCCTTGGAGATACAAGAGCCAGTGTACCCAGTGGTCAGAGTGGGACCACCCAGTCTACAACTCCTCGGACTCATAAGGGACACACTCAGGGGGCAGACTTAGTGGGCACCAAAGCCCCACTGAAGCAAGTCTTGCCCCATAAGGGTGTCTCCAGCATAGAAGTTCTCCCACCATAGACACAGCTGATTAAAAGCACTCTGTCAACGCAGGGAAGCAGCCAAAATGTGGAGACAAAGAAACAGGTTACATATGACAGAAATGGAGGAAAGCAAACAACTGGCTATAGAGTTCAAAACCACAGTTATAAGGTTTTTCAAGAATTTTCTAGAGGCTGCCAATAAATTTAGTGAGACCCTCAAGCATATGAAAAAAGACCAGCTAGAAATTAAGCATACACTGACTGAAATAAAGAATAATATACAGAGATCCAACAGCAGACGAGAGGATCACAAGAATCAAGTCAAAGATATGAAATATGAAGAAGCAATACCCACCCAGCCAGAAAAGCCAAAAGAAAAAAGAATCCAAAAATATGAAGATAGTGTAAGGAGTCTCTGGGACAACTCCAAGCGTACCAACATCAGAATTATAGGGGTGCCAGAAGAAGAGAGAGAGCAAGATATAGAAAACCTATTTGAAGAAATAATGACAGAAAACTTCCTCTACCTGGTGAAAGAAATGGACTTGCAAGTCCAGGAAGCACAGAGAACCCCAACCAAAAGGAATCCAAAGAGGACCACACTAAGACACATCATAATTAAAATGCCAAGGGCAAAAGACAAGGAGATAATCTTAAAAGCAGCAAGAGAAAAGCAGTCAGTTACCTACAAGGGGGCACCCATATGACTGCCAGCTGATTTCTCAACAGAAACTTTGCAGGCCAGAGAGAATGGCAAGAAATATTCAAAATGATGAATAGCAAGAACCTACAACCAAGATTACTTTACCCAGAAAAGCTATCATTCAGAATTGAAGGTCAGACAAAGAGCTTCACAGACAAGAAAAAGCTAGTTGTGCCCAGCAGCAATTCCGGTGTTCACCACCTAACCAGTATTATATGAAATGCTGAAAGGTATCCTTTGAGAAGAGGAAGAAGAAGAAAAAGTAAATATAAAAATTATGAACAACAAATACATATCTATCAACAAGTGAACCTAAAAATCAAGTGAATAAAAAAAGTCTGATGAATAGACTAAACTGGTGAATAGAATAGAGTTAGGGGCATAGAAAGGGAGTGGACTGACGATTCACAGGGGGAAGGGAGTGTTGGAGGTGTGGGAAGAGACTGGACAAAAATCGTGCGCCTATGGATGAAGACGGGGGAGGGGGGGGTGGATAAGGGCAGTGGATGGGGTGGGAACTGGGAGGAGAGGAGCTATGGGGTGGGGAGGGAAGAGAAACAACTGTAATAATATGAACATTTTAATAATATGAAAGATTAAAAAAAAAGAATGTAAATTCTGGAGCCGGCTGACTGGGTTCAACTCCCAGCTGTGCTACTCATAACATGGGTTGCCTGGGTTGGGTGACCACTGTCCTGGTTTGCCAGGAATTGAGAGGTTCCCCAGGATATGAGACTTGCAGCACTGAGACTAGGCAAGTCCAGGGAAAATTGGTACAAGCCACCCATCCTAGACCTGGAGCAAGCTATTCCTTCTTCCTGTGCTTCAGTTTTCTCATCTGTCAAGTGAGGAAGGAGGAATTGCAATGCCCCTGAGGGTGGAGGCGTTGCGGACTACAGGAGGGGCTCGCACTCGGTGCTGTGCCTGTCCTGGCACTGAGTCTAGCAGTGTCTGCTCCTCCTCGCACAGTGCACATGGGCATTGGAGAGCTAACGTGGTGTGGTGGCCCAGCTAGACTGGAACCCAGACCATGCACGTGACCAAGGACGCTGTGAAGAGTCCAGTGGAACCTTCCCACACACATGATTGGCAGGTTGGGATGCTTGCAAGCCATTCAGTAGCAGTGGAGACATTTGGGGCCTGAGTGTCCTCTCTGCTCCTCTGGGTGCTTGTGAGTCCACGAAACAGGAAGGCTGTGGCTTATGTGGAAGGAGCAGATAAGATGGTCACTGTCCCGGGCAGTGGGAGTAGGGTTGGGGGAGGGGAGTGCAGCTACTGAGCACCTACCATGTGTGTGCAGTGTTCTAGGCACCTGGATGCTGGCATTTACAGACCAATAAACAAATACATTCATAGGGAAATAACAGGATATTGGGAGGATGGTGGCTGGTGCTCACTGCATGCTCATCTGGTCTGGCACTGCTCCAAGAACATGGTACATATTATCTCACTGAATCCTCACAATAATCTACTTCATGTTAAACTAGCTAATTAATTCACTCACATTGAGTTAATATACTGTCAATAATTATTGTCCTCATTGTATAAATGAGAAAACTGAGGCACAGAGAGGAGAGGCAGGATGAATGCGCCTGCACCCACACTCTTCACCACGACACTAGACTGTTTCTCAAGAACAGTGGTTCTCAGCGGGAGGGGGAAGCGATGTTGCCCTGCAGAGGGCATCTGGAAAGGTCCGGAAACACTTTTGATTGGCACAACTGGGAAAGCACTGCTGGCATCCAATGCATGGAGGCTGCTCAACACCTTATCATGCACTGAGTGGCCCTCACTACACAGGATTAACCTGCCAAGCAGTCCATCGCACCGAGACGCAGAAGCTCTGCTCTAGGATTCTTAGGGAGAGGCCACTGTCGGCTCAGCAGCACAGAAAGCCTCTGTCATCTTCTGTGCTTGAGCTCATTCCTAGGTCACAAGGCATCAGCCATGCCACAGCTCCAAGAGGGATGGACCCTGGGTGCGTGCAAGGAAGCCAGCGTGGTGGGGGGAGTGATGGAGGAGATGAGCGAGGGGGATAGGTCACATAGAAGCTGAAGTTTATGCTAAGCACAATTAGAAGCTCCTGGAAGGCCAAACGTTATGAGTGAGTGAGTGTGTGTGTGTATTTTTCTCTTCTTTTTGCTTATCTATAGGTTGTAACTCTTATGGGATGTCCCCTAAAAACTTATATGTTGAAATCTTACCCCCAGTACCACATAATAGGACTATATTTGGATATGGGGCCTTTTAAGAGGTGATTAAATTAAAATGAGGTTATATGTTGGGCTGTAATCCAATCTGACTGGTGTCCTTATAGGAAGAGGAGATTAGGGCACAGAGACTCACACAAAGGAACCAGCTTTGAAGATATAGAAGATGGCCGTCTACACATCAAGGAGAGAGGCCTCAGAAGAAGCCAACCCTGCCCACACCACGACCTCAGCCTCCAGACTGTGAGAAAGACATTTCTGTTGTTTAAGCCACTCAGTATTATACTAGTAGCAGCCGTGGCAATTCTCCACCATGACTACTCTCCAATGAGAGAAAAACATGTACAAAAACACAAAGAAAAAAGGTAAAAATCCTTTAAAAAGATAGCTAACAGAGACATTGCCAACATGTTTGAAACTTCAAGTAGAAATGAAAGCTTTCTTTAAAAGCCAGCTGTAAGGATTAGAAGAGAAGCCACTTTATAAAAGCATGGGCACCCCAAGGAAAATAGAAGTGGGGTGTGGCAATGGCATCCTGCCCCAAAAGGCCAGACACACTAATCTTGTGGTGAAGGCACATGATCCCCGGACGGAGCCTTCAAGGGACTGAGTTGAGAGAGCATTGTGCAGGGCCGTGGGAAGGCACCATAGACATCCCTGCCTCCTCCTGATGCTTTGGGCAATTAAGACTACGGGAGAGATGGTGTCACAGCAAGGAAGGGAGAAGGAAGGAAGGACAGAATGGAGAGAGGGAAAAGGCAGAAGAGACTCAAATATTTAGCAGATAGTTTCAAAACAGCCACTATGGGTGGCTGCCAAAATAGAAAAGGGAGGATTTAAAGAAAATACATAATAAAATAAGTAAACTGGATTAAAGAGAAGGGGCACAGGAGGTGTGTTCGCATATCTTAATTTTCATCTGGATTTTCGTCTGGTAAGTACAAGGCTCCTGTACTGACCTTTCTGAATGGAATGTGTCACGGGCCATGGCATTCCCCAGACCCGGGCCCATCAGTGGTGGAGTTGCCTTGTTTGGATCTCAGAAGGAGAGCTCAGTTCTATCTTCTTTTTTGCACTGCAATCTGACCTGCATGGACGGGGCTGGGCAGGCCTGTCTGAATTTTCTTTCCTTAGAATCATCCATTATGGTCATTTGTCTGAGAGCTGGTGAGAAAGCCTCCTCTCGGCAAATGCCCCACAGCAGTGAGCACAGACCCCCCCCCTGTCAGGGCCTCACTTCCCAGCTTGACAAATGCCTCCTGTTCCAAACTCCCTGCTGTGAAAACTTGCCCTCCCCCCATGTCTCAGTGGGCTTCCTGGGTGTTGGGTCTGGCCGGCGCTAGGAGATTTGAGATGCAGTTAAAACCAGCTGAGGGCATGAGAGTTGATTGACCATGTGGACTCGCTGAGATGCGACCAACTTCTGAGGGAGAGGATGACGGAGCCTACATGGTGGGCACTGGACATATTGTCACTGAGTAGAAAACAGAGTGCGAGCAATTAGGAAATATGACTCAGAAAAATCCATAACAGCGTCCAGGGTCTTTGGGGTAGGTGGACTTTGAAGAGGGCCCATGATCCCCACCTCCTGGTAGATGCACCCCAATGCTGTTCTTTCCCTGGGCACAGGCCGGACCGCGTGTTCTGCTCTATGACTAAGTTACTGAACTTTGTGACTTGCATTTTGCTTGCTAGATGCTCACTCCTTTCCTTGCTGGCTTTGATGAAGGAGCTGCCACTCTATAGAGGCCCACATAGCAAGGAACGGAGGTCCTCACTCCAACAGCCTTGGAAGAACTGAGTCCTGTGGACAACCACCCAGCGAGCTTGGAAGTGGATCCTGCCCCGGCTGGACCTGTGTCACAGGTTTGTGGGGGAGTGGGACCATCACCTTGATCGCAGCCTGAGAGTGACTCTGAAGGAGAGGACCCTGTTAAGTTGTGCCCAGGCTATGCCACAGGAACAGTGAGAGTTTTAAAATTCGTTGCTGTATGCCAATATATTTTGGGATAATTCATTATGCAGCTAGAGGTAACCAATACAGTCTGCAGCTGAGACTGGTGTCCCTTCACGGGACCCTGAGTCAGAGGCAAGCCCTGTGCCATCCTAGTCTATAGCACAAGCAGGTTTGAGAAGTGTGAGACGGAGCTGGCATGTCCACGTTGGTGTTTGACACTAGCTGGACTGCTCCTGTGCAAAAGCCTCGGTCTTCCTGGCTGTGGTGGACCCAGGCTTGGGGCGTGCAGGTATGCTCTGATTGCCAAAGGTGGGCACTGAAATGCTTTGGAGCTGGGGTGCACCATTCTTGCATCTCCTTGACATAGCCTTTCTTCCTTGCTCTACTTGTTCTTTCTTTCTCTAACACTTCATCATTTACTGATTTATTATGTTTACTAGAGGCCTGGTGCATGAATTTGTGCATGGGTGGGGTCCAGCCGGCCCACCCCAATTGGCCCCAATTAGGCCAGCCTGGGTGGGGGGAGACTCAGGTGGTTAGCTGGCCCGCCCCCTGAACTCCTGGTGGAGCTCCCCGTCGAGGGGACAATTTGCATGTTAGCCTTTTATTATATAGGATTGCTTACTGTGTGTTTCTACCACCTACATGTACTTGAAGTGCCAGACAAGGATCTTTGTCTGTTTTATCCACCACTGTACTCCAAGGGCCTCAAACTGCCTGGCATACACCATGTGCTCAATATATAACTGCTCAGTAAGTGATTGCCTATTTGAAGGCGAGATAGGGTGTGATGAAGCAAGGAAGGCATTAGGATAGAGCTCACAATAAACTGTGAACTAGGCTGAAATACTTTTATTATTATTATTCAATTGTCACATTGGGCATATAGCAGCAGTGTTATGTTGTAACGTTTTGTTGACCCTAATGCTAGTTACCTCTCCTTTCAGAACTTGGGATGTCTGGAACCCCTGACCAGTCCACTCCACAGAAGCCTCTTGGGGGATCCCGAATCCCTCCCTCCACCATACCAGTCTCTCTACACACATTATAATTCTAACTGAACCAAGATGTACGAAAGGTTGGGAATCACTGGTCCGGTTAATCAATCTGAATTGTGAAGTTCAAAAAACAGCATTTGTAAATATTAGTCTGTTGATAATTGTATGCTGAGTTGAATACTTATTCTTTTTCTTGCCTAGGGTTTGTTCTCCCTTCTTTTAATCATAGAAACTATATTTTTCTAGGAAAGCTCTCCCATCTCTGCTCTTAAATCCATGACTACATTCATGTCTAAATCCAGGGCTGGGCACCTGCCCCAGGCCTAGCCAATCAGAACATGGATTCTCTTGGGCCTCAAGGATTTGAGGTGGGCAGGGGCCCTGCCTCCAGAATGGATGAATGAGTCCCCATGTCAGAGCACTTGGTCTAGACTCCTGTATGTGACTCAAGTCCAGCTACTAAGACTCAATTGGGGGATGTTCACTTACATTGTTATGACAGAGAGTCTTTTTTTTCTGGGTTTCAGAGAGGATGAAGACTAAGCCTGAACCTCCTCACTCTGTCTCCCAGTCATGAGCCTGCCAGATGAAAGAGCCCACAGGAAGGAAAGCTGAACTGGGAGGGAGTGAATGAGGCTAAGTTTTGATGGTATCGCAGGAGTGCCTGGACCTGCCAGTACCTGAAGGTGGACTTTTCAGTGAGATAATTCAATAAATTCCCATTTTCTTGTTCATACCAGTTTGTATTGGAAGACTTCTGACTACTCAAATAATGCATAGAGTAAATGGCACACAAAACATTTTCCTTATCTGTAAAACAAGACGGCGAAAAGATGTCAATATGCCCATTACTGATAATTAAGCTGACAGGGTTGTTTTGATGGTCTGTGCTTCCCCAGAGGGACATTTGGGGCAGAGGCGCTCTGACTGCCATCCCACTGACAGACACTCGCTGACTCCCCGAGATGCGAATTTCCCTGGTAATTTTAATGGCCAGATTCTTGGTGTTACCGACCCACTTTGTAAACCTCCAAAAGCCATAGTTTGTTTGGTTACCTGCCTCAGCCTTGATAATGTCTGTAAGACAGGGACAAAGCCCACCAAACTTTTATGTTTCTCAATTGGATATAGGAAAGTGAGCTGTGGGGTGGTTCCTTTAGCACAAACAAAGTGTGAGTAGTGAACAGCCCTATTTACTCCAGATAAGTATAGAAAACCTGGGGTTTTACCGCTTGAGAACGTACAATAAAGTGTTTCTATGCTGCCCCTAGGCCCCTGAGCCGGGCACATGCAGGCCTAGATGTGAATGGCAGGGAAGTGGAAAGTCTGAGCTGAGCGTCTGGGTGGTGGCTCTCCAGCGGGACTGCGTGGTGTGTGGTCCAGGAGATCTCCAATTACACAGCCCCCTCCCGGCTGACAAGTCCCCAGGGGGCAAATGCTTTGTAAAGCTTCCAGGGGATTCCACGACCCCCACTCTAGGCTGAGAATCAAAGCTCTGAATTGCCCTTCCTGTAGAGAAGGCTCATCTCCCAGGATCTGGTCGGAGAGGCCCTGGACTTAATCTGAAAATACCTTTATCTTCAAAAGAAAAACATTTTCATGATTATCAGTAAGTGATATGTTCATTAGAGAAGATTTTAAAATACCAAAGGGTATAAAGAAGAAGCACACACACACACACCCTTGCTAGTTGGTGTCACCATTACCTGGGCTCTTGTGGCTGAGCTGAGCCTGCCTTTCCCCAGACCCAGAGGCCCTGTGCATATTCAAGAGAAGCACACCCCTACCCCCACTCGCCCCCCACCGCCCCCAGATAATCCCACAACTACACCTGAGTGTTTGTCTTTGTTCTCTGTCTCTTTTATAGTCATTAAAGTCATGATATATGTTGGATAATCAATGTTGCCAATGACAACTTTTGAAGTGTTATTTTTAATGACATTAATACCAATCAGATATTCTGTTTGGTGTCTTGCTTCTCTTAATATCTACCACCATTTTTTACTGTTTTTGAGGCCTTTTGCAAACCCAGTTACTGCCTTCATTCTCCCTTGAAGAATAAAATGACAGACGGCACACAGAGGGTTAACAGCCTGCTGCTGGCTTTAAGGCCCATCTAAAGACCCCATGGCCATGGCCAGCCAAACCCAGATTTTGCAATGTTTGCTATGCGTTTGCTTCATGTTGAAAGATGGGCTGAATGGAGGATTCTTTTTGTTTGCATGTGTGTGTGTGTGTGTGTGTGTTTCTCGGCGCAGTCTCCGTGTGTGGCCTCCCTCCGGGTGAAAGCGCAGTGTTCCCACTGTTGCTTATCCTGAAGGCTTTCCAAAACCTCCCTCCCGACAGCCAACCAGGGGAAAACATCTCTTCAAGGGAGAGCGGCAGTGAGGCGCGGAGAATTTTGAGTCTGCTCCTACTCAGGCTAGGTGAGGGAGCCTGGTTTTTAAAGGCCTCTGGTACAGCCCCTGTTTCTTTTTAGACACAGTTTTGGAAGGTGCCCAAAGGACTGTCTCGAGTGTCCCTACGCTCTCCAGCAGCGCTGGGAGAGCGGAAGAGGGCTGGCTGCTGCTGCGGCTTGCAAGCAGGGCGGGCGGGCTGAGCCACGTCTGGGCTGTGGGGCCAAGGAGGCGGGAGGCAGGGCCGGGTGCAGGCGGTGCTTCGCAGTGGACACGGAGCCAGAACGAGGGTGAGGTGAGAGTGGAAGTGATGTCTGCCGGTCCCCAGGGGCCATCGCCTCACCTGGGTATTTCCCCTCCAAGAATAACTTGCCCTCTCACACACACATGCACACACATTCCAGGAGCAGGTTCTCCCCTGCCTCTTGCTCCTCCCTCACCTCCACCCCAGGTCCTGCCCTGGCCTGGCGTTCTGTCTTTCTTCTCCACAGGACTCAGGTTTTGCCAGGGCTGTGTGGTGGCCACCGCATTTTCTTGGTCTGTGGCCCAGTGGCCGGGGGCAGGCCAGCCAAAGCCGAGCTGCTACTCCTGAAAACAGCCCCCTCTCGCATCGCTGTCTCTCCCTGCTCAGCTGGGCCCTGTGTTCCTGGCTTTGTTGTGGGCCATGGGCACACTCTTCTCAGAAGACTTGATTGTCACCACAGTCATCACGGTCCTTCTGAGTTGCCCTGCTTGGACTTCCCAGCAGGCCTTCTGTTTGCAGCCCTGCATCCTCCCCTCCCCCCCCCCTCCCACCATGAACCGCGGTCCAGGGGAAAATACTCAGCACAAAAGCTCCCTGTTCACATCTGGTCAGTTTTCAACGAAATGTTCATTGTCTAGTGAGTTTGTAACTGAATAATGAAGGCGTCCGGGCTGCCTGTCGCTACTTGAGCCAATGAAGCAGAGACAGGGCTGAGTTGTATATGAGCGCTTATTCCAATAATACCGGCAGCAGGGACAGCAGCAGGTCAGCCACAAAAGTCAGCTCTGCCCTTCCATAAGCCAGCTGCTTGTATTGGGTACAGGCAAAGATTAGGGTAAGGATTACAGGCATGGGAAAGTAGGCAAGGCATTATGGTTATAGGTTACAGGCATTGTGGGCTGGGGGACCTCCAGGCACTTCCGAGACCAGATTACAGGCAATAGGGGCTGGGGGTTGCAAAAGGTGGGTGCCTCTGGTACTAGGTTGTTTTAGCCGTGAAGTTGTAAACCTCTTCATGATGGTAGGCAGTTCTCGGGAAAGGAGGATGGACTGATTCTGATGTGAGCTCCCACGTCCCAGGGCGGATAACTCTCAGGCAGGTCAGAATGTGCTTTCTCTAATCAGAACAGAACAATCATGTTAACAGAGCAGGATTAATATTTCTTATAACTGTAGCTAGTCCCCACTATTCCATTTCTGCCCCTGTCATTCCTCACTGCTGTTTCTACCATCTCATATCTATGAGGTTAGTTTTAGGTGAAAAGTCTCATCCTGCTGGACTGCCTTTGCTCCTGTCTTACAGCAGTTTGTGAGGGTGGAATATGGGGAATGCAGAATCTAAAAAGAGGGCGACATTGAACACAGCAGCAAGCAGTCAGACTACCATCACGGCTAACAGAGCATGATTAATATTTCTTTTAATTGTCCCCAATATCCTACTTCTGCTCCTAACAAGTGTGCTCTGGATCCAACCTGTTTGACGATGAGAAAGAAAAGACAGGCGCTTCCTTGTGCATTTGACACCTGCAGAAACCACCATCCCTAGCTGCCCAGTGCAGGCCCCACTGGTGTCAACGCGCAGCCTGCTCGCAGGCTCCACTACCTTCATCTCAGCCCCTCCTGTTCTCTGTGGAGATGGACAAGCGTCAGTTTCTCAGGACCCAACATGGCTTTTCACGTGTGGATTAGGGCCAACTCCCAAAGGTACTAGAAGCATGGTCACCTACGTGCAGCTATGGATGGCATTCTTCCCAGCCTCAGCTGAATTTAAACCACTACCCCCTTGTGTTTTCTGTAGCTTTCCTTGCTAACAGGGTTATAGATGCCTTTAAAACATATCCTATGTAATAAAGATGCAATATGCAAATTAACCCTCACACCATCACACTGTCACCAAATGGCTGTGCAGAGGCGGGGCTTTCATAACACAAGATGGCTGCACCTACAGTGGAGGTGGGGTTCCCATAATGAGCCATAACGAGCAATCAGCAGGGACCTGGGGCTGTGTGGCACTGGGCCAGGGTGGGGGACCTGAGGCTGCTCCCCCCACCTGGAGGGGCTTGATAGGGGCCTTAGGCTGTGCCCCCTACCCCAGTGCCGGGCTAGGGGACCTAAGACTGTGCCCCCGCCCAGTGGCAGCAGGGCTTGACGGGGTTGGGTGTGGCCAGGTCTGGATCTCACCCAGTGGGGGTGAGGCTGGCCGGGTCTGGGTCTTGAGCAATTTTAAAGTGTGCGCTGGGGGGCAGGTACTTGATTCTGGGTCCCGCGGCGTGCCCCAGACTCTGACGGGAGGAAGATTTTCATATACATTTTACTAATTTTCTTTTATCTCTGACATTTCTATTATAGAGAAAAGGCAAATAGCAATATTAAAATATTTCCTCCAATTAATTCCCTTCTAATGTGCACAAATTTTGTGCACCAGGCCACTAGTTTCAAAATAATATTTCAAAACACAGAATTATTTGTTTTTCCCTCTGTAAAGCCTCATCTACCATATGTCTCCATATCTTGCTTCAGGGAAGTGGGGGGTGAGGGGTTAGAGGAGATGTAACATGCTACCTAGGAAGTTGTGAGACATGAAGGAAACAAACCCCTATGCATTTGCTTCATGTTTGAAGATGAGCTGAATGGAGTATTCTTTTCATTTGCGCGTGTGTGTGTGTGTGTGTGTGTGTGTTTCTCCAGGCAGTCTGTGTGTGTGGCCTCCTCCAGGTGAAAGCACAGTGTTCCCACTGTTGCTCATCCCACTGTTCAGATTCCTCCTGAGCCACTTGCCAGCACAGTCACAATCTCCTGGGTCTTGAAAATGAGAATAATAATTTTATTATCATTATTCCTCATCTGGAGAATGGGAATAATAATTTTATTGGCCCGATTTTCCTATAAGATGCCTTTATGAGTGAAATGGGCGAGTGTTTGTAAGAGCACTTATTCACCATAAAGTGCTACACAAAAGTGAGTTACTGAGCTTTAAAAAATAATTTGAAAGAAGTATGAAGTGTTTCTGAAGTCTAGATATGCAAAACCCTGGATATCTCGGTCATTTGTTCTCAGATGGCAGAAGCTGGTCCCTATGCCGTCTGTTTCATGTGTCCCAGTCGCTTCCTCAAGGGCTCAGGGCTTGGAAGGACTTTCCAGGGCAGCAGTCATCAACAGGAAGAGCTTCAGGAACTCCTTGTTCACTTACTATCTGTCTCTTTGTCATAAACCATCACAAGTGGTTAAGGGTACCGCTGGCTTTGGAATCAGACAGACGTAGCTTTGTGTCTGGCTCTGCCAATTGACTTGACTGCGATCAGCTACTTAGCTTCTCTGAGCCCAGTTTCCTTCTTTGTAAAATGGGTGTAATATTAATAATAATAACACATAGCTTAGATAGTTTTGTGAGGTTAAAATAAATGAAAATTGCTTACTAATATAATATACAGCACGTTGATGAAGATGATAATTATGCTAAAGAATCTGAGGGAGAAATGTCAATGAACTAGTTTCTTTGCATTTAGTGTAAGATTTTCTATTGGGCATGTCTTCATTTGACAAGCATTTGATGAATACCTTCTATAAATCCAAACATACTTTTTGGTTCCATTTAATGAGGAACTACCACCCTGATCAAGTACTACCCACTAGTTCTCCAGTTCTGAGAACTCCAGCTGCTGTGTACAAAGGGAAAATGAACATAGTTAGGACTTGGTTGAGAGTAATGGAGGAGGGCTTCAGGGACAGGGGTAGGACTGTGGGAACCGCTTTGGCATTTGGAATAAGTTGCCAACATGGCAAAAATGACCTGGAGTAGTTCCACAGTCAGATAGACTGCAATAGCAAGGAGACTCAGAAATAGAGGGGCTAAAACACAATAGAAGCTTATTTCTCTTTTACTCAAGGATCGGGTAGACAATCCAGGGCTACACTTGTGGCCTGATGGTACCAGGAGCCAGCTTCTTTGTCTTTCCCCTAGGGTATTCATCTGGTCTATTTGGTTCCCTGACACATAGGATGTCTTTGCATTCCGGCCAGCAGAAAGGAGAAAAGGGTGATAGGAAGGCTTAACCACTCCCTTTAAGGTCATGACCTGGAAATCTCACATATTCCTACCATAACTTAGTCATGTGACCATAGCTAGCAAAGAAGGCTGGGAAAGGTAGTTTTAGTGCTAAGTTGCCATGTGACCAGCTAAAGCTTGGGGATTCTATTACCATAAGAACAAAGAGAGGACCTTGGGGTACAGGTCACAGTCTAAGGGGTAGGTTAGGAGAGACAGCAATATAGTAGACCGTAACAGCAGATGAACACAGTTTGGCCAAATTATAGAAGAACGGGTAAGGGAAGGGCAGGAACAAGGACTGATGACCTGGGGACTGGGTGGCTGTGAAGAAAGCAGTGTGGTAGGCTCATGCAGGTAGGTAGGTGGCTGTGGAATGCTGGGCACACTGACCACATGGAATTACAGAAGAATGCATGGTACTATGGTTTGGGGGTTGCACTCACGGCAGTGCCTTTTCTGGGACAGCCTGACTCTGCGGGGGATTTTTCTCTGCTACTTGAGTTATTTGCTCATTAATTATGGGGTAACTTCACTGGTTTTCTATTCATGTTTTTATTTTCTCATATGAGCTCTTTCCACTAATCACTACTGCCTGTGTTCTGGATGTAATGATGCCAACAAGGACTGAGGTGGGAGTGGACTAAGGATTTACCAAAGTGGTGTACATCTATTTCCCCTGGATGAGAAGAATGCAAGCCCCTTTCATGATCTCTAAATTCATAATCCCAATATCTCCAACTGAGTTCTGCAATCTAAGAAGTCAGATAGTTTTGAATTTGCATGAAGCAATGTAGGAAAGGCATGTCAGTATATTTTTATTTATTTTAATTCTGCTGTATTTTTATTTTTTGAATTTATTGGGGTGACATTGGTTAATAAGATTATATGGGTCTCAGGTGTATAATTCTTTAATACATCATCTGTATATTGTACTGTGTGCTCACCACCCCAAGTCAAGTCTCCTTCCATCACCATTTATCCCCCTTTACCCTCTCTTACCTCCCCCACTTCCCCCTTTCCCTCTGGCAATCACCATACTGTTGTCTGTGCCTATGAGGTTTGTGTGTGTATGAGTGTGTGTGTGTGTGTTGCTTAATCCCTTCACCTTTTTCACCTAGTCCCACAACCCCTCTCCCTTCTGACATTGTATAGGTCCCATCTTCATCCTCGTTTTTGACGACATAATAAGCACCAAGCTAAAAGTGATCCTTAAAAGCATGTGTTTCTTATGTGTATTATGGTTTGGGTTTTGGTGCCACGATTACACATGACATAACTGCCATTCTTCCCAGCTAAATGCCTCTGAACATGTGTTTGTGCAGCCTCATCTGTTTCTCTGTAGAGAAAACATGCACAGACCAGCAGTGTGCTTGGAGGAGCATCTCATGATTCAACACCCTTCCTCTGTGAGCCACCAGACAGGCAGCAATGACAGCATTCTGTGCTCTCAGCTGGAACCGAACTACAGAGATGTGGTTCTTTAGCTCAGGCATGATGGTGCCTACAAGACTTGCTGTTGCCTCTAAGACTCTGGGACAAAGAGTGGCCCTGTCATGTTGGTCCTCAAGCACTGACTTATCAAGAAATCTCCAGGAGCAATGGATATGAAGTAAGTTAAGTTACCTTGGTTCTGGTTCAGCCTTGTCACTCAAGGTCCTTATATTTCCATGTGTCAGACACCTGTGTGTTGCTAAGGATAGACATTAAATACATAATTACAATAGTCAGTGTGAATTCTAGATTGGTGGCTTTAGGGCACGTTTGCTGCCCTCATTTGATTGGGACTTAGTACCTTAGAGCAAAACGTTTTACATCCTGGCATTTCGGGGTCCAAAAGAATAAAGGCAGTCTCCACCCATCCACCCTGTTAATCTAAAGTGAAGCTGTCAGTCCAAGCGTGGGAATGCCACCAGCCTTGACAATGTAAACATAAAAACAGCAGGGACTGAGATGACAGAGAGGCAGGGGAGAAGTGGGAAAGGCTCGGAGGTGGGTGGGATAATGACCTCAACTTATAAAGCAGGAGACAAGATATTTTATTGTTAGTTGATGGAAAAAGAAATAATGTTGTAAATAATACTACTTCACAAGCAAAAATAATAGAAAAACCAAAATAATGATGTACCCTTATTGGCAGGAAAAATGAAGGGGAAGTGGAGAGGGGCTCAAGTGAGTTGAAATCAGTTGATAGTGTCTGTAATGGAGAAATAAGAATGGAAACACTATTTAGGGCTGAGGGAGTAACCCTTTACAAGGGGTAAAAGTGTTTGCCTCTGGGGACCTCAATTGGGCTGGAGAGGTATTCAAGTGCATCACTTGCTTTTCATTAGAAGCCCATCAGTCTGATTTTTAAGTCTCATTGCATTTGTTAGAATTAGGTTTAGTTGCAAGTGACAGAACACCCAAAAATAACAGTAGTGTAAACAAGGAAGCTGGTGGCTTTCCTCTCATGCAAATTTATCCGGGAGTAAACAGTCCAGGTCTGCAATGCAGCTCTGCTCCACGGAGTCCTCGGGGCCACAGCTCCATAGGCCTAGGCTGTGGTCCTTATGCTCACAGTCCAAGGTGGTGACAGCCATGCTCCAGGTAGCAGAAGGGAGTGGCAAGGGACTAAAGAGAGGGGAAACTGGGTATAGGCAGTGCCTCTTACAGAAGGAACTGGAAGTTGTCCCATAACACCTTCACATTTTATTGATCCAAACTTAGACACCTGACTACACCTAGCTGCAAAGGAAGCTAGGAATTATATTATGCACTCAATTTTCATGTACTATACATATAAAAACTCTATTACTATAGAAAAAGAGGAGGATATATATTGTGGGACAGTTTGCTATCCCAGCTACATTCATCTTGATATAAATAATAACAAAAATCATGAGCATTTAATAATAAAGCTATGTTTTCATAAGAAAATGCCGGGAATAAAAATATCAAAAACTGGAATGGATTGATGAAAGGCAACAAGGATGAGTAGATGAAACTATGTGTGATAAAGCAAATATGGTGGAATGATCATTATAAATCTAGGTGGTGGCTATGTTCACTGTACAATTTTTCAACTATTTATTTAAACTTTTTAATAACAAAATGTTGCCAGGAAATAAGGTTAGAAAATATAAAAGAAATTGGTTACTTTTAAACTTATTTTTTAAATCCTCACTCAGGGATATTTTTTCCATTTATTTTTGGAGAAAGTGGAAGGGAGGGAAGAAGGAAGGAGAGACAGAGAGAGAGAAAAACTTTAATGTGAGAGAGACACATCGATTGGCTGCCTCCTGCACATGCTCCAAATGGGGCCTGGGACTGAACCTGCAACCCAGGTACGTGCCCTTGACCTGAAATCCGACCCTAATGGGCTGGCCATTGAGCAACACGGGCCAGGGCTTTAAACTATTCTTAAAATTCACAGTATGTCTAACCTGAGAACTTGGTTTCGCCTACGCCTCCACTCAAGTCTTCAAGTTTTACCCAGAACTCCTCTCCTTCACATTCTGACTTACTTTTCTTTACTCTTAGTTCCTCCTCCTTTGCCATCAGTCATGTCCCTGACTTTCTGGCCCTGTCTGGGTCTATGACTGGGTCTTGACACATGTCTTTTGATGTCTCAGGTTAGAATTGCCCACTTGGGCCTCTCCCCGCAGGCTCTGCTCTTGCTCTGATTACGAGGAAGAGATAGTCCTGGTCTCACTGCCAGGCAGGCTCCCCTCCTCCTTCCTCAGCTTGGGGCATTCAATGTGACATTTTGTTCAACAACTTGAAAGCATATTTTTTCCTCCTTCCTTGCCTTCCACTTTCCCTTCCCTTGCACCCTCCCTCTCTCCATTCCTTCAACATTTTGTGCCATTTAGCAGATAGCAGCTATACTGTAACTTATAGAATGATGAAGGAAGTAGTACAGTTTCTAAGATATATCCTCTCCAGAACACTCAGCATAACTAAGAACATAGGACTAAATCTCATGTGGATCATGGTTGAGGTTGTGGTCATTCATTCATTCATTCATTCAACAAATATTGAATGCCTACATGAACCGGATACCATAATGGCTCATTGATTGATCTGTAAGCACAGTCATTGGGGAAGCAACTTAGTTTCCCAATGAAAGCTTAATGGCTCTGCTGTTATACCACCCCTGGGGGTTGCACCAAGGCTGACCTTTGAGAAGAGCCTGCCTGATCAGGAGTCCATTTGGTAATTCAGTAACTTAACACCTTGGCCAGGGGCCAGAAGTACCTGCA
>PVJC01032326.1:0-20017 GCA_004026665.1 Murina feae
GAGGGAGGGAGAGAGGAAAAGAGGGAGGGAGGGAGAGAGGAAAAGAGGGAGGGAGGGAGAGAGGAAAAGAGGGAGGGAGGGAGAGAGGAAAAGAGGGAGGGAGGGAGGGAAAGAATGAAACCACTGATGGTTTTCTCTGACAGGAATGGGCCCATGGTATTCAAGACGAACACCTCCCCATCCCCCCAACTTTAGGCACCATTTATCCTCACCAATGAGGATGCTGTTGAGCATCCACTGAGGGAAGAGCTGTGGTTACTAAGACATCCTCCCCCACCTCCATGCTGCTTCTGCCTTCCCAGACTCTGCTATGCCCCGTTACCCAGTCCAGCCCTCTTGCCAGTCACCTTCCTGTGTCTCTCCACTGATGCTGGCTGCCTCCCAGAAGTCCGGCCTGACCTTTAACCCTCTCCACTTTGGTCATCACCAGCAAAAGCCCTCTCACCCACTTGTTCTGATTCCATCAAATCATCAATCTCTACCCAGGGTCTGAGAGATCCTCTCTATAGTCTGAGCTAGAAGCTTCCAGGGACATTAGGGCAATTAAAATAGCCCCCTGCCCTCTGGGAACTTGCAGTCTAGTGGGAGAGAGGCCATCCTTCCCTTCGGAGTCTTCACACTGTGAACACTACTGGTGCCCACACATCTCATCTGTGCCAGAGACCACTCGTTGCCTCTCATATCCATTTTCCTTTTCTCCTTTAGAAATAAAACTTCTGACTTTTATCTGAACACTTAGTCACATAGAATAAAGACTTTATTTCCCAGCCCCCCCCCTTGCATCTAGTTGTGGCTATGTGACTAAGTCCTGACCAGTGGTATGTGGACAGAAGTGACGTGAGCATCTTTTAATTCATGGCTGCCTCTTGCCTTTCCCCCTGCTTACAGCCTGTGGTGTAGACATGGGGGAGTCATCTGACCAGGGCAACACCCTAGAGATGGCAGAATTATCAGAAAGAAGAAGCCTGGGACCCCAACTCTATCATGCTAGTTCTGAATCATTTATACCCAGACTTGAGAAAAATAAAATTCTATCTTCTTTGTGCTATTATTACTTTGAATTTGTGTTAGAATATATGAACCTATACATTTTTTAATTGGTCACCCATTTTCTTTGTAATATAATTCAAGCAAGAGCAAACATTTTTTCGAGTGCCTACTATGTGATAGGCACTGTTTAAGAGTCTGGGATACAGAAAAAAAATCTCCAATGTGATGGAGAATACAATTTACTAAGTGAATAAATGTATCTAAGTCATATACAATTTTCTTTTTTTCTGCTGCCTCTCCTCCTTCCCTACTCATGCTCTATGCTCAGTGACCACATAACCATATACCATGCCTAAAGAATAATGAGAGAATGAAATGTCATGAAAAAGATGTAGAATTTGTTGCCACCTGGACTATATTTATGTCTCAGCTTAACCTCACAGAAGAATGCATGGAAGGCTTATAGGCAGTGTTTAACACATAGTCAATGCTCAATAAAATGTGGCTGCTAGAGTAGTAACAATATTAATATTAATTACCTGAGTAAAGGTAACAAGGACATACTAGGGGTCTCTTTTTTGATCCAACTTTACCTAAGAAACTAAACTTAAGTGTTCCTCACCTCACCCCTTCCCTATCTTTCTTCCTCCCTCCCCAGGCCAATCTCTCCTTCCCTTTGTCAAATCCATGCCAGTCCAAGGGCTTCTGCTGTCACCTCTCCCTGAATGGAGAGCCAAAGTCTAAAAGAATCCCTTCTGGACTCAATCTACAGCCAGGTCCTGCAGCAGCAGCAGCAGCAGCATTCTTCCACAGCTTCGAGGTGGGTTCTTTCGATTCCATGTCCTCCCAGATTTGGGAAATGAAAACGGGGCTAGTCCAAGAGGCTGGAGGCCTGGTTGCAAGTTCTCTGCCCCATTGCTAACTCTCAGTATGGTTGTGCACAGTCACTTCCCCATTTCAGGACTCAGTTTCCCCCACAAAAACATCAGTGAACTCCTCATCCCCTAGACCCAGCTCAACTGCCACCCCTTTGTGAACCTTCCCGATTCCCTCAGGTAGTTGGTGGCTCTCTTCTCTGTGTCCTCCCCCACGGTCCATGGTGCAATCATTCCTCTATTATACCAGCCATCTCCTTGTGTATAACTCTTGGCTTATCAGTCTTTCCCTATTAGACTCTGAACCACTTGAAGACAGATTGTAACTTATTTAGTCTGTATCCCTAGTACAGTTTACATTGCAGGTGATATGAAGCACATGAATGAATAACTGGATTGATACTGGATTGATAGAGAGATGATAAAATGGTTAGATGAATTGAATCTGGTTATTTAGTTAGATGTCAGATGCATAGACAATGATAGATGTGGCTAATAAATTATAGATATTTAGGGAAAAGGTGAATGAGGGATTGATAGTGAATGAAAGAGGAATGAATGAATAAGTCGGTGAATTGATGATTGGCTTGTGAATGATAGATATGAAAAAAATGAATGATGAATATATGTTGGATGGATAGTTGATCCATGAGAATGTTGCATAGATAAATGACCAATGGAATAATGGATGGATGGATGGATGGATGATAAATAGATGGATAGATGCATGAAGAATAACAAGATGGTAAATGTCTATTAATGACTAGTGAATGGTAGACAGATGAATGATGGATAGATAATAAATAGATAGATGGAATAATGATGGCTGGGTGAGTGGCCTGCTGAATGGATGTATGGATTACAAATAGATTGATGTGGGGTGGATATAGAATAAATGATAGGTAGATGGATAATGGTTTGGTGGTGAATGCATGATGATAGATAAGAGATGATGGGTGAAGAATGAATGGACATTTGGCTAGATGGATGGTGAATGAATGATGAATGAATTGTTGCTGTTTCAATTAATGTAATAAAAATTAATAGGTAATAGCTGGATAGCTTGATGAATGATATGTGAACGGTCATGAATAGATGTGTGTGTTACTATAGATATTCTTTGAGAATCCTTCTAGTCCTGATATTTTGTGAGTCCACTCTCTAGGGAAACAACTAAAACTGATATTTGATGAGGTTCCAGAGTCAGGCATCTTCACATGTGCTTGACTTATGTCATCTCAAGTATTCACTGCAAACACTGCAAGGCTGATCTTCTCATGCACACCTTACAAATGAGGAAAATAAGGCTCTGGGGAGGACATGATCTTCCCAAACCTGACTCCGATTTGCTTCTTTGTCAGTTTTCTCCTTCTTCCTCTAGTGCAGTGGTTCTCAATCTTTTGGCCCTTTAAATACAGTTCCTCAGGTTGTGACCCAACCATAAAATTATCTTCGTTGCTACTTCATAACTGTAATGTTGCTGTTAGGAATCGCAATGTAAATATGTGATATGCAGGATGGTCTTAGGCAACTCCTGTGAAAGGGTCACTCGATCACCAAAGGGGTCGAGACCCACAAGTTGAGAACCGCTGCTCTAGTGGTACCTCCTCCACTCTGTGAACAGTTTTACATGTCCCTGCACCATTCCTGGCTTGCCTCATCCAAGAGTCTTTCCACATGCTGGCTCTCAGGGATCTCTCTATTCCTCACTTGAGATCTGTTAGCCTTCCCTTCTCTGCCTTTCACTTGGTTCCTACCATGATTCACAATCTTCAGCAAAACAAACATAATAGTGGTTTGGTGGTGAGTGCAGGTGGTGATAACAATAGCCCTAAAGGTAGTTATTGTTATTCTCATTTTAAAGGTGAGGAAGTCAAGACTCAGAGATGTACAGTGACTTGCCCAAGATCACCAGCTAGTTAGTGATGAAGATGGGAATGTAACACTGGTCTGTTCAATCCCAAAGTCTGCATCTTAAATCTTAATGTTATATTTCCTCTTGGCTACTATGATATTGGGTTATCCATATTTGTTTAAGTTGTATGTCCGTGTATCTGTGTCTTGTCTCTCCAGATTGGAACAGAGATGCTTTATCATGCTTTTCCTGAACTCCCTTCTGTGTCATAGACCGGGAAGAACCACAGAATATCAGTGCAGAAAGAGGCACCATGGACATCCTGAATTCAACCCCTTCACGGTCCCAGTGAGATCACCAGGGCTCAGAAGAGGGGTACAAAATGCTCAAGGCCATTTGAGGCCTGGCTTGGGATCTGAACCTGAGCCTTGAGCTCAACAAAAATTTATTGATGAAATTGTAGAACTGCTGGGCTGGTGCTAGGAATAATAATAATAAAAAAAATGTGAAGTAAATATAACTTTCAGCCCACACCCAAAATAAATTATTCAATGGGGTAGTAGAAACTTAACCTTGGTCACTTCCAAGTGCCTTCTTTCTCTTTATTCCCCTCAGGTCACCTATCCTCCCTCTCCCGCCCCCCCCCGCCCCCCCCCACACACACTTCCTTGTATGTGCAGAAAGGGTCCTGGTCCAGGGGCCTGCCCACCCACTCAGGCATCTAGGTTTGTAGGTTCCTTAGGTTTGATCTGGAGTAAGGCCCTGGATCTTGCTCTCCAATCCCTCAAGATTATCCAAGGTTTCTGTATTCTTTCTTCAGGGTCACACCTCAGTATCTACATGCTTCATAGCTTCCTATATCTGACCCTCTGTATTACTTGGGATGCTCATTCAATTCTTGTAACACAGGCCAAACTAACTGTGTTCTAAGTAAGATAGAAGTTGATTTCTCTCATTAACTAGTAGAGGGTAAGTAAGTAGTCCAGGCTGATATAGAGTCCCATGGTATCAGAAACTGAGGCTTTTTCCATTTGTTGCTCTGATATCATTCAAGGGTAGCTTCCATCTTGTGTACTTAGATGGCTTCCCAAGCCTCTACCACCATGTCAAATTCTAGCTGGCAGGAAGGGGAGAATTTCTGCCATTTAAAGAATGTCCCACCCTAGCCAGTTTTGCTCAGTGGATAGAGCATCAGCCTGCTGACCAAAGGGTCCCGGGGTCGATTCTGGTCAAGGGCATGTACCTTGGTTGCAGGATCCTTCCAGGCCTGGGCCCTGGTAGAGGTTCTTGCAGGAGACAACCAATCGATGTGTTTCTCTCACATCAATATTTCTCTTTGTTGTTCCTTCTCTCTTCTACCCTTTGTAAAAATCAATGGGAAAATAGCCTTGGATGAGGATTAACACCCCCCCCCCAAAAAAAAGAATGTCCCTTTTTTCTTTAAATTCATGACCCAGAAATTGCACACACCATTGGGTTTACATACACATCCTTTGTCAGAACCTGGTCATGTGGCCACACCTAACTGCAAGAGAGATTGGGAAATGTAGTCTTTAGTTATGTGGCCATCTGCAGCCACAGAAAGGGAAGTCTGATCATTGCATGACTACTAAATATCTCTGCTACACTTCCCTTCTCCCCAGATAATCTTTATCTCATTTCCTAAACAGGAAAACTAATTTGACTCATCTATTCTTCTTACTCTCCTAGCTATGGCAGAAATTGTATACCCTCAAATTACTCAGGGGTTTGACTAAATTTCCACTTAATCAAAACAAAAGCTTTGGTCTTTGGGACTCAGAAAATAATTTCTCCCATTTCTGTCCATTTCTGTCCTCTATAAGGTAAGGGAGGCCACTAACAAATAGAGGAAAGGTAAGGTGCACTGACAAACATGGGAGATGCCTTCAGTGCTACAGATATTTTACACCTATAGCTACAACTCAGACATCTCCCTTTCCTGCTAAATCTTTTGGTGGCTTCCTTAGACTCTTGGTTTTGGCTTAAATTAAGACTCCTCAAAGAGGCATTCTCTGCTACCCTACTTTTCCCTTCATAACAGACATCACAATATGTAAGTGAATTCACATCCTAGAGCCTGGTGAGATTCAAAAAATCTTTGAATCTTGTCCCAGGTGACTGAAAACGGAGTGGATGTGACCCTGCTTACAGCTAACAGCTCAAGACCCTAGAAGTCAAAGTATAGACCTGGGTGGGGCTCTTCCCAGTGGATGCCAAGGGGGAGGCATGCTGGGGGACCAGATGGGTGCCACAGCTTGAGAAATACCAGTCACAGACTCCTCCCCCTTCCCCCAAACAATACTAAGATGCCCCCACCATCCAGGACTAAAAACCCAGGAAAAAAGGGAGGAAGGGGAAAGCTTGACTCACTCAATCATGTTCAAATCTGAAATGACTGTGTTTTGTTTGTGTTTTTTAAGATTTGATTGAAGTTTGCCTTTTCTGGCATCAGGAAAAACAGGAGCTCAGGAGAAACAAAATCCAGTTATAAAAAATGGAATGTTATGTTTCTTGCATACTTGAGTCATGGCTGATAGGTGTGTTTTGGACATATTAGAATGATGGCATTTTGGAACCACAGATGGGTTAACTTATGAAAACTTATAATCACAGAGTTAATATATTCAGTCTAAGAATCGCATAAGGTTAGAATCATAAACTCTATTCAGAAAGACCATTAGAGATTGTCCTAGTTCGGTTCTCCTGAAAGTAGATCCTAAGACCAGGATTTGGGTACCAGTAGCCTGGGAAGCCAGAGGAATCTGAGAGAGTGGGACAAAGAAAGGCAATAAAGATAAGTTACAGAGCCAGTTTCCAATATGGCCAACCAGTGCCCTATCTTTTTAAAAAATTGATTGATTGATTGATTTGAGAGAAAGAGATCAATTTGTTGTTCAACCCACTCATGCATTCATTGGTTGATCCTTATCTGTGGCCTGACCAGGGATAGAACCCACAACCTTGGCATTTCAGCACGATGTGCTTACCAGCTGAACTACCTGTCCAGAGCCTAGTGCCCTATTTCATTCACACTCCTGAGCTACCAAGGAGATCACTTCCAAAGGATTAAAAGCTGAGAAACTTATCCACCAACTCCCATCCTCCAGGAATTAAGGTTTTCCTAGGGTAGATCCTGGTTGAGAGAGTTCCCAAGGTTTCAGAGAAGCCAAAAGACTGACAGGCAGTTGAAATAAGATGCTGTCTGTGTGCTGGAAGCACCCACCGAAGCTCCAGCTAAAGTTAGCAGTGGGCTGAGGGAATGAGGAGTGGGACCGATAACAAGCAATGGTCCAGTTTCACCCCAAATAGGAATTCCCTTCTAAAGGTCTGGGCTAGAAGTCCACAGGCTGCATCAGTCTGTGTGGATTTACTCGGTTCCATTAGCACCTTGTTAAAATGAACTTAAATCTAAAGGCCTTTAGGAGGCTCATGCAGTTTTCATTTTGCCCTAGGCCCCACCACTCCCTATCGCTCCCATGCCTTCAGAGTTCTGTTACCTGCTTGGCCCCCAGAGGCATTTGACTTTGAGGCCCCTGCACAGCACATCTCATCGGCCACAGAGTCCTTCAGATCTTTGTCTCACATCAGTATCTTCAGCTCCTGACCCACAGCCTGGCCCATGATAGGGCCTGATAAATGTTTGCCCTAGAATGTAGCCTCTGCTTGCATTTTTCCCTGCCTGGAAGCTCACTCCTTTCAAAGCTGCCTGTTGTATTGTCTGCTACCTGTCCCCAACCCGCTACTGACTGGCCCCCAGGCATTCCCAGTAGGGACTGGGGGTGAAACTCCCTGCTTGGGGTGAGCAGCAGGTTAATTTCCTCCTGGAGCTTCCCTCAGCAAACAATGAGACAATGGCCAGCCGGAGGTGGCCTGCGTAAGACAGCGAAGAAGGGGAAGTTGTAATCTGTGCTTGAAGCCAGCAGGCGGCAAAGGGGCGAGAAAAGCAGCCTGAGCCAGACCGGGCCCTCCACCCAGCCAGCCCCTGGGACCTCGGCAGGGCCCCAACCTGAAGGTCACCTGAGTCGCCCTTGAGGAAAACAGCCACAAACCACCATCCTTGAGGAGAAAACACGGATGGGTGGGGTTCACCCTACTACCCCCTCCCTGTCCAAATGGTCCTATTTCCTCTTCACATAACCCCATCTGCCTATCTTCTGGGCCCTGCTGGCAGGGAGACATCCCCAGACAAGACAGACACCATCTGATGCTGGCTGTCTGGCCTGGGGGCACATTACTTAACTTCCCTGCACTTTATCTATAAACAAGGAATAGTATCACCTCCTTCCTCTGCTTGTCAAGAGGACTGTCAAGCGGATTCTGTCCCTTCATTTATGGGTATTTATTGAGCATCTGCTATGTGTAGGCACTGCATTGGATGTTGTGGATACAATGTCCCTGCCCTCATGGAACACAGTTGTAACATGGAGTGAGTCAATAACCAGGCAATTGCCCCAGGGCATGAAATGAAATCACACCAGTGACAGGTGTCACAGGAGAGCAGCAGCATCATTATGGCAGGCAACACTGGACCCTAGGCTACAGATTGATGTGGGCTTCCTCTGGGAAGAGGCAGCTAAACTGAGTTAAACAGGGAGTGGAAATTGACCAGGCCAAGGGGAAAAGGCCCAGGGAGCAACGCAAAGGCCTGGATGTCAGAGCAAAGTTGGTGCTCACGGGGAAGAGCCGGGCCTGTGCACCTAGGACAGGAGTTTGTTCTTTATCTGGAGAGCAAAGGGAAGCCACTGAAGCTTTCAAGAGTGTCATCATCCCACTGGCTTTCCGATAATGCGTGGGGGTGCTCAGCACAGCACCCAAGCCGGTGGGCAACCACCTCAACAGAGGGATCCTGTCTAAGCAACTCATGCATGACAAACCACTGCTTCCCCAAACCTCCTCGTACTGCAAGGGCTGAGACTCGCTGTGCCCACCTCACATATGAGGAAACTAAGGCTCACGGCAGGGGAGGCAGAGAGGTGAGTCAGCGCAGCAGATGGGTCTCAGCTTCCTCTGGGAAAGGGTCAGCAATTGGCAGGACATCCTGAGACCACAGAGAAACTCAGGAGGACCCCCACACACATCTCGGGGTAGTTTCTTCCCCCCTTCCCATGCCCCAGGGGCTTCCCTAAATCCAGCTCTGTACCCAGAAAGGGAAGAGGACTACAGGTAACTGAGAGATATACCCATCCCAGGACATAACCCCACATGTCCAAAAGAGGTGAGCAGCCTCGCCCAAAGCCATACCCACACCCGGGCTCAAAACTAGCCCGTGGCTCTGTCACCATCGCCTCTCTCCCAAGAGACTGGCTGCACTCCACAGAGTCTCCCAGAAGAGCAGCTCCCACCATGGAGAGCTGTAGCTGTGCCCTTCAGGGTCCTTCCTCTAGCTACCCAGTGCTATGAGCCCTACCTTACTGAGGAGGAAACTGAAGGATGAAGAGGGAAGCCTCCCGCCCATGGTCCAAGAGCCATCAAGGAGCTGTGCCAGGTTCCAAGCTGATCGGCCTCACAGCTGGTGCTCCACACCCCCATCTCCCGCAGGACCCCCTGGTGGCTCACTTTACAGACCGTGTCACTGCACGCGCAGAGCCCTCCATGGCTTCCATGAGTCAAGGGAAGTCCTTGCCTTGGCTCGGCCTCTCTCCGCTCATCTCTCACTCCACACAGCCTTTCCTTCTCTCATTCGCTCCCACCTCGGAGCCTTCAGCACACACTGCTCCCTCTGCTTCATTCATGCCTCTCCTCACATAACCCCAGAGGTGGCCCTCCGAGACCTTGCACCCTGCTTTGTATTTCCCCACAGGACTCATCTCTGCCTGACCACATAGCGGGCATTTACTTGTCTGCTGTTTGTCAAGAAGGCAGCGTGGACTTGGTTTCTTCTTCACAGCTGAGCCCCAGAGCTTGCACAACGGTAAGTGCTCAACAGGTATTTGTCACATGAATGAATGAAGGACGAAAGGTCTCCAGTCTCACTCTAGTCCCAACTACATCCCAAACCTGCATCCTCAACTCCCCCCCAAATACCCCACTTGCTGATGCCAACCTTTCAGGTTCAGGAAAGAGCCAAGCACAGCCAGCTCCTCACTGACTGGCTGGCCACCAGCCTTGGCAGATCCTGATCACAGGCCCCTGTAAGGATAGAGGAAACCAGAGCTCAGCGAGAACATGTGGCTTATCCAAGGTCACAGAGCCCCAAAGGTCACTGAGCCCTGATTCCCTGGGGGAATATCTATAGCGGGAGGTGCCTCTGCTCAGAGGCCCAGTGCAATGGGAATATGGAGGCTTCAGCTCATCCACTTGCTCCAGAGAACCCAGTTATGTTGGGGGGCAGGGTGTCACTCTGCTGCCAGCAGCTCCCTCCTTAAAGCACTGGGACTCCAGCTCCATGTGTTCCAGGAAATCCAGGCCACATTTCCCTCCAGCAGCCACCGCCCAAAGGGACCCTCTGGGGAGAGACAGCACATTTTTAAGGAAAAGGGGGGTAAAGGTGGGAGGTGTGGGAGAGTCACCAAAAAAAATACAAAAAAAATACTGTGGCTGGGCCAGGAATGTGCCTGGGTGAACCGGAGCCAAGCCTCCTGTCACATCCACAGCTGTGCCGGCCAGGGTGGGGTGCAGGGCGCAGGCGGGGCCGGGTCACTCTCAGGACAGGACACCAGCTGCCAACCTGCTCCTGGCAGGCAGACCAGCTCCCTGCCTCCAGCCTGGGGGGGTTAGGGGAGGAGAACTGGGCAAGCACCTGGGACAGAAGTCAGGGCTCTGGGCTCTGCTATCCCAGCCCATTCACCAGCCTGGACCTCAGTTTCCCCATCTGTGCAAGGACAAGATTTGGAGAAAGGCTACAACAGGGTGACTTTTAAACAAGAGATCAGTTGAATTAAAGGAGGGACAGGGACAGGGACAGCTACACTTTTTAGCAGCGTTTGACCTGGGGTCCCAAACTCAGGGACTCTGTGAACTTGGATAGAACAAATAACAACTTCATATTCACCAGCCTCTAACTGAATTTAGCATTTCCTTCAAGGATGCATATGGATCATGAACCACAGCAGGGTTAGCAGTGGCCTTGTCACAACAGAAGCTGAAGGCACTTTCGTATGATAACAGAGTGGTTGCAGACACCTCCACAAATTGTTGATGCTCCTCAAGACCCAGGCCCTGTATCCACACCATTTATTTCATGTGCTATTAAAGGAACTCAGCTTTTACTGAATCACGAACCCTTGTTACTATTGCAGTAATCGCATTTCAATATAGTGGGTTTCCTAAAATATCATCATGCACTTTACTTTCTGTGCTTAAAAAAAGGCATATGAGAAGGTGGTCCAACCTGTCACCAGATGTCAAAGGGGTGTACGATACAAAAAGCTAAAAATCCCCTCTTTATATGCAGCCATTTTTATTTTTAAATGGGGAAGTTCTCTGTATACTGACTTGGAACAATGTCAAAACACAATGCTCAGAGCAGTCAGAAAAGCAGGATACACCAGTGTCTGTGTAAGAACCAGGCGGGTGCCTACGTTTGCCTGATGCAGGGAGCCCTACACCGCAACGGTGTCATCCCCAGGGCCTGAGCTCCCTCAATCCCTTGGAAGAAAGCTCTGCCTTTCTTCCATGTACGTATATATTCAGGAAGAGTCGAGATTCTGCAAGGTGGCTGTGCCTGAGGGAAAACGGGTTCTGAATCTTCCCAAATCCCCACATCCAAACAGACAAAGCAACTAGGTTGCAAACCAAAACCAATGGACAAGATTTACAACAAAACTAGGTGACAAGGTGTCCCCACAAATCCCAAAATCCATGGGGGTGGAGACAAACCTGCACATTATTAAGGTTGGTGGGGGGGAACACTCCCACCAGGAGTATTTATTTGTTTGGGGGACACACGAAATAATAATAAAGTCTCAGTCTCTGCCCCAGGATCCAGGAGTAGTGGGAAACACAGACAATCACAGAAACATGTGAGAAGAGTAATTCTAAGAGTTTGAGACTCTGCACATGTATACAGGAACCCATGTTTGAAATATTTCATTGCAAAAAAAAAAAGAACAAAGGAAGAAAGAAGGTGAGAAAGAGGCCGGTAGACAAACAGACACGCTGGTAACTCCTCCTTTGCAGGTCCAGACCAGTGGCATCTGAGGGCAGCTGTCCACACACACAAGCTCCAGGAAAGCGTCCCAGCCCCCAGTTCAGAACTCACTGCCCACTACCCAGCATCTTCCTTTTTGATGAATCATGTGTTTGTGGACTAAAAGGCAGGGTTATCCCAGCCAGGAAGTCCTTAGAGTCATCAGCGTGGAGGCAGCCCCTTAAAGCGGAAAAAACACAGCCTCAGAGGCTCGAAACACAGGTTCGAGTCCCAGGCCGGCCACATAATTCACAGCGTGATCTCACACTGGTCTCAGAGGCGCAGAGAGAAGGCAGCTGCCAGGGCTCACCCATAAATCTGCAGACGCTTCTGGACGCCCAGGTGGAGGAAATCAGAAGCCCCTGGCAGCCACTAAAGGTAGGGGTGAGGATGAAGCCAGGTCTGTGCCCTCTCTCCTGGGGTTCTCCAGATACTCAGGCAGTACCACCCTAGGGCAGGACAAAAACAGTGCATTCAGGACCCAGCCACACTTCTGTTCACTCTAGAGCAACCCGAGCAGGAGATATATTTATCCCCCTTTTACAGATAAGGAAACTGAGGCTTAGAGAGGGGAGGAAGGCCCCAATGTGCTCTGACCTGGGTCTCTTGTGGGGATCCTGACCCCTGGGACAGCTCTGTGCTGGCAATTCTGACCTCTACCAAGCCTGGTGGCCCACTCAGGGGTGTGGCTGTCTCCTTGTGAGCAGGGCTATTTTTAGTGTCGGCAGCAGGGGCTAAGGGCCAAAGCCAGGAGTGACAATGGGGGGAAGGGGGTGGGGCCGCTGGCGGCCGCCCCCGCACCCAAACAGCCGCCCCATTTCCTCGAGGAACCAGGCCATGCACAATACAAGGAAAGCCGAATGGGGAGCGGCTGGGGGCTCCTGGGGGGAGGAGGGGCTGACCTGGCCCATCAGGGCAGCTGGGGGCCAGGAGGGGGACTCCAGACCAGAGGGAAACGACCATTAGTCCAGCTGCCTGGTTCCGACAGAAGTGATCGTCCATGCTCCACTCACTCCCACACACACACTCACATTCATTCTCTTTCACACACACACACACTTTCTTAATCTCTCACCCAGTCATTCTCTCATACAATAACCATTCTCACACACTCATTCGCCAACACGGACACAGTCACACTCACTCACACACTCAGCTCTCACACATATTCTCTCTCTCTCTCTCTCACACACACACACACACACACACACACACACGAGTCTTTTATTAATTCCTAGGCCAGGGCACAGTCTAGTCCAGCCTAGAGGCTGAGAACTGGGCCCTGCGGACTCAATGAAGTGAGATTCCCAAGCAGGGATTGATTTGGGGACCAGATGAGAAATGTTGTCATGAGCACCCCAGACACTTTACCAGAGTCCTGGCTTCTTTGGGGAGGGATATCCCTGCTGGGGAGGTTTCAAGCCTGGGGCTGGGGCTCTCAGACAAGCGAGGGCTATGTGACAGGGCAGGAAGGTGGTCCCCCATAGCCTGGTAGCAAGGGCTCCTTCCTTGCTCCTCTACAAGGGGAATTCCAGTTTTGCCTGGGCGAGAGCCCTGAACTGAACTTGATGTCTAAGGTTCCCCTGTGTTCTCCCATGGCTTAGGGTGGGAGATGGCTTCTCCCTCTTCCCCATCCCTATTCTGCCACCCACCGCAGACTGAACTCTGGCTAATGCCTCCTCTCCATCCTTTTGTGTGCCATGCCCCATGCCAGGGGTGCCCTCCTCTGTCTCCTATTCTCCCACCACCATTAAAGCTCTGAGAACAAGAACAGTGATATTCTTGTTTGCTATCATATCCCCAAAACCAAGCAAGTGCCTGACACATAGTAGGTGCTCAATAAATATGTATGGCATGAAATCCTTGCCTCTTCCTGGAGGCCTCTTCTCCTCAAACCATGGACAAAATTATCTCATTGGGCCTTCTCAACTGCCCAGTGAGGCAGACATATTCATGCCCATGTTAGGGAGGAGGAAACTGAGACTGGAGAGGGAATGTGGCTGGCCGAGGGTCACACAATGGGTAGCAGCCTAGGCAGGACTTACATCCTCAAAAGCCCATACCCACCCCTGGCCGTCATCAGCTCTGGGAGTGAGTCCACGGAGGAGAGAAGATGGCAGAGCTTTACTAAGAGAGTAATCAAGGCTGGCAAGAGTGAGGTTTGCTTGTTTTGGGGTGGTCCACCCCAAGAGTGAGGGCTTCTTCTGCCCTCCCAGGACCCACTCAGAGCTGAGATCTCCTTTACATGGATGGAGCTGCACCCAAGGAGCAGGAAGAAAAGGTAGATTTTTGGACACGTACTGAAGGCAGACTCTGCACATATAAGAAATTACCCATTAGAGGTGTTCAGGCAATATTTGGGGAATATTCCCAGGCAATAAAAAGAAGCAAACTACTGATACTTAAAATAACATGGATGGGATGAATCTCAGAGACATTAAGACTAATGAAAAGCCAGGCACAAAATAGTATATGCTGTCTGATTCCACTTACGTGAAATTCTAGGAGAGGCAAAATCGAGGGATAGTGACAGACATCAAATTAATGGTGGCCTGCCCTAACTGGTTTGGCTCAGTGGATAGAGCGTCAGCCTGAGGACTCAGGGGTCCCAGATTCGATTCCAGTTAAGAGCATGTGCCTTGGTTACGGGCACATCCCCAGTGAGGAGTGTGCAGGAGGCAGCTGATTGATGTGTCTCTCTCATTGATGTTTCTAATTCTCTATCCCTCTCCCTTCCTCTCTTTAAAAAATCAATAAAATATATTTTTAAAAAAATTAATGGTGACCTGGGCCCAGGAGATAGGTTGGGGGGTGCAGGACACAGGTGTTTGGGAGTGATGGAAATGATCTGTATCCTGATTGGGTGGTGGTTACACAGGGTGTACATTTGTCAAAACCCATGGAAAGAGACACACTTAAGATGGGTAACCTTAAGTACCCATCCTGATACAATTGTTTTTAAAAAATTAGCACCATGCTCTCAACTCTGAGAATCTATCATCACTTACCAGTCAGACTGTGTTCTCTCTGGTAATGAAGGGTGCCTCCTTCTGGATGGTTCGTAAGTCCCAACACTTGAGGTTGCATTTAGGCACCTGCCAAACATATTTCCAGGAGCAGAATGCTGCAAAGCAAACGCAGGCTGCTGTTTATTGAGCACATACTGTTCATGGGTAACTCACTTCCCCCAGCACCCAATGAAGTGGGTGCGCATATTATCTCCCCTTCACAGAAAAGGAGAAAGGTGGAGGGAGAGGGGTCTTGCTCAAGATCACACACTGGCAGGTGGGAGAAAGAGGATTTGAACTCAACCTGCCTCTAGGGGGTCACTGTTCCACCTTCCAGAAGGTTCCCTCTTCTGGCCTCAAGTGCTCCCCACCTCTTCCATAAAACAAAATCCCAGCAGGGGCGCAGGCATGCCCTCTTTGACTGGGAATGCCGCCTGGTGGAAGTGCAGCCAGCTTGTTCCACTTCCTGACTGTGTGACCTGGGACAAGTGCCTCTACCTGCCATGTTCATCTGTAAAATGAGGGGGAAAACACTACTTACCTTTAATGGGTACAAGGTTTTCTTTTGGTGATAAAGTGTTTTGAAACCAGACAGAGGTGGTGGTTGTACATCGTGAATGCACTAAATGCCACTGAACTGTCAACTTCAAATGGTTAATTTATGTTATTAAATTTTGACTCAATAAAAAAGAAAAAAAAGGGGAAAGAGATTATCTGTGTAGATATCAATGGACAAGTACATTAAGAAAAAAACTACTTAGCCCTAACCAGTTTGGCTCAGTGGATAGAGAATCGGCCTGCAGACTGAAGGGTCCCAGGTTTGATTCCAGTCAAGGGCGTGTACCTTGTTTGCAGGCACATATCCAGTGGGGGGTGGGCAGGAGGCACCTGATCAATGTTTCTCTCTCATCGATGTTTCTAGCTCTCTATCCCTCTCCCTTCCTCTCTTTAAAAAAGCAATAAAATGTTTTTTTTAAAAACTACCTACCTTAAAAGTTATAGTGAGGATTCAAAGAACAGCAAATACCAAGCACTTAGAATAATGTCAGCCTAGCAGTAAGCATGCAAGACATTTGCATTTCCATTCATATTTAGTGGCCCCAATTGTAGACTAAGCTGCCAGGCTGGATGATCAGCAGCTGCACAAACCTCCCGGGGCTCCCTGCCTCAGCCCATCTCCTGTTTGTCCTCCATCTCCCAACACTCACTTCACTCCCTCGTGCTCATCCACACTGCCCTCCCCCGTGCCGGGCAGATTCCTGCTACAGGGCCTTTGCACTAGCTATTTCCTCGGCCTGGAACACTCTTCTCCAGACTCACATAGCTGTGTCCTCACTTCCTTCAGCTCTTTGCTGAAATGTCATTGCTTCAGAAAGGTCCTCCTTGACCACCCTCAGAAACAGCTCTGCTCCAACCACTCACCATCCCCTCACTGGCTTTACAGTATCATGTGAGATTGTACACTGATTTATTTACTGTGTTTTGTTCATCTCCCCATGAGATTGGCAACTCCTTGAAGAGGGACATTGTTTCTTGTTGGGAGCTCAGCCTGGCACATGGTGAGCCCTCCATAGTAGGGAAGGAAGGAAGGGAGGGAGGGAGGGAGGGAGGGAGGGAGGGAGGGAGGGAGGGAGGAAAGGAAAGAAGACTCCAGATACATCTGGTCCTTCAGCTGGGCTCAAATGTGTGAGTCACCAAGGACAGGGACCCTGGGCTTGCCTCAGTGGCCTTAGGATTGCTTAGCATGTGGGACAGTTGTTGAGTAAAAAGACCTCTACTCCATTCAGGGTTCTGCCACCTGTAAGAGACTGGCCTGCCCCACAACCACCCCTAGCCCTGTCCCCTGGGACTCCCAATTTTGCTTCCTCCCCTTACAGCTGTTCCTTCCACCTCCCAGCCTCTTCCATTCCTCCTCATCTGGTCCTTAGAACATCTGCTTGGGCCTTTATCTTCTCCCTCAGCTGCTCTAGGGGAAAGTTAGATACCTTCCTCCATCCTCTCCCTCCCCACCCTCTTGGCCTGGGTCCTAAAGCCACTCCCTCAGGCTCAGCACCCCACTCCAGCCACCCTCCTCATCTCCAGAAATTTCCAGGGAACAGATGTGGAGAGGAATGGACAGGCAGGTGTAGTTAGAGGAGCCTCAGGTCAGCTTGCTGTGTGACCCATCTCTCCTCTCAGAGGCCAGCTGGGGAATTAGGTTTATTTGTGTTCCAAATCTAGCTCTACCACTTGCTAACTATGTAGCCTTAGGCAAGTCACTCAACCACTCTGTGCCTCAGAATGTCTCAGCACAAGGGTGCAACGCAATAATGCAGAAGGGCTTTGTAAACTGCAAAGCTCTAAACCACCTTTGGCTGTGTATTTGTGCTATTTCTGACCCAAGGGGCTCGGGACTGAAGGAAAACCTCCCAGTGGTCCTACAATATCGCAGATGTTATTTGCCATCATCCTTATTACATGATTGATGACATACTCAGATTTCATAAAGGCCACAGTCAAGGATCCATTAACTTTAAGACAAGGGTAAAGTCCCAGAGAACATTCTAGAACAGCACACTTCCAGCTAAACCCACTGTTCCGCAGGGGCCTCGCAATAATCCCAAACAGGCAAGAGTCCTTACTACCCCATTTTACAGATTTGGAAGCTCAGGCTCCCCACCCCCACCCCCCCGCCAAGCCCAAGCTTTATTGTTGTTCCTGGCTGACAGACTGGAGTCCTTGTCCAGCCCTCCATACTTGCCTTGGGGACTCCTTTGAGCTCCCCCGACTCCCGTTTAACAGCGCCTCTCCCCGGTTTTCTTTGGCATTTGCCCATTCTCCCAGAATCCTTCTGATCCCAGCCAGCTTGGCAGTGGCCAATGCCAGATCAACCTCACTTTTCCTCCAGATTCCAAAACAAGATCAACTACATTTCCCCTCCTGATTGCAAAATGAGACAGGCTGGTAGCCCTGAGCACTACTGGGGAAGGGGGCTGGGCAGGCCTAGATTTGTTTGTAAACATTAGCAACAGCTACTACCTGGGATAGGTTCTTATTCCTATCTTAAAATGCAGCTCAGAGGAACTAGGTAAGCAACTTGCCTGAGGTCACATAGCTAGGAGAGTGAGAGCCAGAGTTGACACTTAGGTCTATTTGACTCCAAAATGCTTGACATCAGCCTTCGAAGAGTTCACTGACATTGGGTGACTTCATTTCCAGCTCTTCCCCTAAGACTCCTCATCTCTAAAATTGAAAGAGTAATGCTTTATTGGATTTGTTGAGTTGTGAGAATTAACTTGGATGAGTTTATAAAGTGCCCAGAATAGCACAGGGCACCTGGATGTGGCTGGGGGGCTCTGTGGTCAGGCCAACTAAGGGTTAAGTCCCAGCGTTTGCCTGTGGAGACAATTACTCCACCTCTCTGAGCTTCACTAGACCCATGTGGACAACAGACACCAGCAGCCCCTCTCACAAAGATGGTGCTGGTCCCAAAAGCTAATTTTCTGAAAGTTAGAAACATGGTTCTCATACCAATAAGAAGTGAGCACGTGCCAAAATCATATGTGATTCATTGGTATTAGCCCGTCAGCAGGGAAGCTGCTTCTAAAAGTGTTAGAGAGTCTGAAAGGTTTATAGCTAATGGAAGACAAAATGCTGAAACAGGATTGCAAAGTGAAACTGGTTAATGTCCTGCAGGACCAAATGTAACCTTTCGGGTGATCTTTTCTACTGGAGAAAAATGATCTGCAACTTAAGTCTACAAGTGAGCCCATAACTTTCCTGAGTCTGGGCCCCAATGCGTAAGGAAATGACAAGTGAAACAAATATCTGTCCCCCTAGAGAGTTAGTTAACTAACCCTGGACATCGTTGGACAATGCTACTCAGAGAACATACAGTTCTCCTTTTGTTTTATTTCCAAGTTTGGGATTTCTTTAAAACCCGAGGATGCAATGTAATAATGGAGGTGGAAGTACTTTAAAGTGCTGAACGCCTCTTGGCTTGTTATTTGGGTAGCATTTCTGCCCAAAAACCCAGAACTATGAGCAGCAATCCCAATGCTCACCAAAGGTAGACCGGGGAGCTAGGAACACTCAAAAGAACGCAAAACTATTTGCAAGCATAGTCTTATTCCTCCTTATTTCCTTCCAGAGCACTCTGAGCTCAGGCCTGGGACTAGGATGAGGTGATGCCTCACATCACACAATCCATAAGTCTCCTTTCCACAGAGTCCCTGCTCACCTACTGACACTAGCTAATAAAATTATATAGGTTTCAGGTGTACAATTCCATAATCCATCATCTGTGTATTGTATTGTGTTCACCAACTGAAGTCAAGTCTCCTTCCATCTCTATTTATTCCCCCTTTACCCTCCTTCTTAAAAAAAATATTTTTATTGATTTCAGAGTGGAAGGGAGAGGGAGGGAGAGAGAGAAACATCAATGATGAGAGAGAATCATTGATTGGCTGCCTCCTGCATGCCCCCTACTGGGGATGGAGCCTGAAACCCGAGAATGTGCACTGATGTGCACTGACTGGGAATTGAACCATGATCTCCTGGTTCATAGGTTGATGCTCAACCACAGAGTCGGTGGGCCCCCCTATACCCTTTCCTACTTCCCCTACCCCCTTTTCCCTCTGGTAATTACCACATTGTTGTCTGTGTTGATGAGGTTTTTTGTATACTTAACCCCTTCTCATTTATTCAACCATTATTTTCTGGGGGCCTACCTGCTGCCAAGCACTGTTCTGGGCATTTGGGTAAAGCACAAAACAAGACAGACATAGTCACTGCCTTCAAGGGCCTAAAGTCTAAACAGGGGACAGATGATTGGTTAACTAAGATAGAGGCTAAATAATAAAAAAATCACCACAAGTTCTAAGAAGAAAAAGAACAAGATGAACATGAACAGGGCTGCCAGCCTCAGGGAGTGGCCGGAGAAGACTCCCTGAACAGGTGACATTCAAGCTGAGACATGAGGAGTGAGAGATGCCAGCCAATGGAAAAGCTGGGGAAAGGCATCCCAGGTGGGAGGCCCAGCATGTGCAAAGGTCCTGATACAAGATGAGGCTTCAAGGAACATTATGGCCATAGTTTGGCAACTAGCAGGAGATGAGCTGAGGGAAGAAAAGCAGGACCTGAATCATGGTGGAAATGGAGG